>JAFNEN010005110.1:0-29150 GCA_019343175.1 Oedothorax gibbosus
TCGGGGTTTCACTGTATTGAAATATAAGGTAGAATATGTTGAGAAGCCCTGCAAGGGATCAAAAGTTAATGGTGATGAAGTCTAATTTTTTCCCCTTTTTGCAAGTTTATTTCAACTGTATACTAGTTAACATTTTAAGTTTATTTATTAAAGTTTAAATTTTTAATTTTTTTTTGTATGTCAAGGATTTCTATACTGGGCGCCATTAAGTAACGATACAACAATATTTATTTTTTATGAGAGCCACGATATGCGTTTTAAGTTTAGGTATATGTTTTGTTGGTAAACTTGTTTATAAAGATATTTAATTATATAATTTTTTAATTTTTTTTTATTTATTATTGAATACTAGCAAATTTATACCCGTTCTTCGCACGGAATAAAAAAATATCAAATAGATTCCAAATATGTGTACCATATAACCTGTTATAGGATCATAAACTTATTATTGTTTCCGCTCGTTATAAATTATAAAATCCCGTTTCATTGCCTTAAAATTCCAAAATGAAAAATACGCTGTAAAATGCACTCATAAATGCCATCACAATTCCCTCATAAATACATAAAACCTTTTTGCTCATTTGGCGCGTTTTGGGAAATAATTTGGCGAGAAAATAGATATAGCTACCCACAGCCATTATACAGCTCAAACACAATGACCTTCGAACAACCGACCAGCTTATAAAATATTCATAAAAGAAATTGCCTATTTGGCGAATTTTAGTTAATAATTTGGTGAGTTTGGCAACGTATTTGGCGAAAAAATAAAGACATAACACACTAATAGCTCTAGTGCGATGGCCTTTATTAACCATCATAGTTCAGTAATAGCTTAACTATACATTTATTGCTTAAATATGCATACATGCAGTCAACAGAAAAATCCAATGAAAAAATCATCAAATAAACCCACAATAAAATCCGGGAATGAAGACTGACGGAATTACGTCACTTGAAACATGTCAATTATTTTTCAAATAATGAATTTAGTTTCTGAAAGTAAAGGCAAAAGAATAAAATAAACATTTTGAATTTTAAATGTTTTCGTTAAAAGTTTTATTTAATTTTTTCAGCCGATGGCATCAGGAAAGAGAAAAAATGATCGGATTTGAGCGAAAGTGGTGTATTTTTTTCAGAAAATTCGAATTTTCTTCAAAAATAGAACAAATATGAAAAAACTAAGCCTCAGGTGCACACGTTAATATTAAAGGGAATCTATCTTTAAAATTTCGAATTTCTGAGGGCAGTATAACTAGGTCTTTTACGATCCGATAACAGACACACAGACAGACAGACTCTTTCTTTTATTATTATAGATTAATGTTTCGTTGGCATGCTGAAAGTTGTAGTTAGGTTTTAGTTTACATATTCGAGAGAGACGAACGTGTGATTTAGTTTTTTTGAAGAATTTTTTCTGATCCATAATTTATTAAAAATTCAAACTTAATTTATTTCTAATCAAAAATAAAAATATTAATTTGTATTTTTGAATTAAGAATGACAGAATAAACTATAAATTATCTTTAAAAAAGTAAATAAATTATTATTGGTACGTATTTTTCAATTATTTTACTAGTTATTAACAAATTTTATTTTATGAATTGGATTCAAAGATTTTTATATCTAACTGCATAGTATTTATAATATTTTCATGACGATGGAATATTTTAAAAACTTTCAGCGCGTTCAAAATAGACGAGCAGACGATAATAGTTTGAAATCCGAAAAAATAGTTTGTTACTGTAAAATAAAAATTTTCATTTTGTAATTTAAAAAAAATAAAAGAATGGAAATGCAACAAAAGCCTATAGTTATGTTTTTAAAAATATTCTGAGCGCTTACCATAGTTGATTATTATTTTTAAAAAAAGCATTGCATCTGTATAATTATATTCAAGAGTTCGCCTCTTAAAGTTGGGTTAATTACAAAGATTCTTACCATAATCCTCCATTAAAAAATATTCGGTGATGAAGTTTAAAAATATATAAGTGATTTAAAAAAGAAAAAAATAGCTAGAATAATAATTAAAAAAATATTAAATTTATTATGAGTTCATTTTTAAGCAATCCTATGTGACGTTAAATAACTAATATACTTTCATACTAAAAATAAATAAAAATTATAAACATTTGTTTAAATATACGAAATAAATTGACTTTAACACAAGACACTGAAAAAATATTATTTTAAAAAATGGCTCTCAGTTCTGTGGAACATGCCGAGTCTGCAAAGGCTTGACCGCCAATATTGCAGCCCCATTGGGAAAAAAAATTAATTGGAGATGCATGCATTGAAGTTTAATAAAAACATTTTAAAAGATGAGAATAGAATATCTTTTTTTTTCGGATACAGGCTCAAATACATTAGTTCATGTGTGTATATGATTTGCCTGAAGCAGAAATCTAATGTAAATACAAAACGAAAAATTTTAATATTTAATTTCGTAAAACTTAGATGGAATTTCCTAAAAGTTGTCCAGTAGATTTTTCTTAAAAATATCGCGATTCACTTCCATGTTTAAATACAAGATGAATAAAGCAGAGCTATATGAACCAATATTTTTTTTATTGAACATCGATTTTAAAACAATATTTACGAGTAAAAAGAATAAATAAAAGCGAATAATAATAATAAATGAAATATTAGAAATCCTACTACTATTAAAAAGTAATCAATTTAAACGTTGCTATTCGAGAGATGACTATGAAAGTGATAGACATTAAGCTTATAATTCGATAGTTTATATTTTGCTTAAAATATAATAAATACTTTGGTTAACGTTACTTATTCCAAATACAGATTTAACTTATGTTCACTCAGAGCTTTTCCGGCACTTCGGCAGTTGTATATATATCAATATTTAATAGCCCTCGTGTAGCTCTAGTGGGACGTTATTTAAGCCAAAACCAAATGAACTATCATTAATCAACCTAAAGGCGCCTGTTGTGTGATACATCAGAATTTTCAAGGTCGTTGGTTTAATGTTTTCTTCCTTTTGCAAGGCCGTATTTGTTTATCAAGTTCACATATTATAATCTTATATACAGTCCCCTAAAGGGTAATTAAAAAGTATTTTGTGATTTACTCAGCAAATTATGGATAAAAAAATTTAAAAATTGGGATTTCGCTTAAACTTCATGTCTTAAATTCATTTCTGTAAAAATATTAAGGGGTTTCTATTCATAATTTTTTAAAAAATTAATTTAATAATTATTTAAAAATATAAAATTTGTTTTAAATACCCCAATAGTGTATGCATTTTGTTTGGGTTATTATAATTATTATTCAGTAAAAAATTCGTTTCATTATCTTAATTATTTATAGAGTGGGATAGTTTTTTATGTGCAACTCATTTAGCATTACGGCCCCTAAACTTTGCACGTCTCTAACTCCACTAATAATGCTCAAAAACGAACAAAACTTGGTATTTAGTGTTAAAATATGTCATAAATTTGAAATATGGACTCAAAAAGGGTGTTTTTATTCAAAATTTTGAAGTTGGTAACATTTTTAATATGAAGACGGCCCCTTATGCAAATTTTGTGTCATGAATTTAACTCAGAATGTTATTTGTTCACAAAGTCAAAAAGGTCCGATTCCATAGAATGACTAACGTCCGAAATAATCCTAGTGTTTACTTTTTTTTTGTCCAGAGCTGTACGCCCCTTCCTCTAATTGAAAATCAACGTATAATCGTGTCTACATTCACATCCACTAATATGTTTATGAATCTATATGTCATAAATATATATTACATGCATAAAATAGCCAAATAAAAATCACAATTACATACATTTTTCCACTTTACTTAAAGCTACACAAGGTTAATTATAAGTCATACAAAAGGGTTAAAAGGGAAATTTGTGTGATCACTTAAAAAAACACACGGATTTGGAAAGACTTGGATTCATTTTTACTCTTTTGGGCTATTTCTGTATTCTTCACAAAAAAATCGTGATGTTAACTTTTTTGAGGCCCGCCCCGTGTGCCCATGCGGCAATAGGGCCCTGACTTAACAATAATATAAGTATTAAAAGTTTGAAGATGGCTGTGTCCACATCTTGAACTGTACAGTCAATATTCTTGTCCTACTCAGTCCGATCACCGACAACTGCAATTGCGCTTCTATTTTATTTAGGTCTTTCAAAAAGGTTGATAAAGTTGAGTTGAAGGTGAAATTATACATTTTTTTACAACATCCGATTTTTTTATTCCTTTATCAATATCCGTTATTATAGTCATCTTGTCCTCTAAGGAAAACTGTTCTAGTTTGGTGGCTGCCATTTCTAGGATGAGACGGAGTAAGACAACCACAACCAACACTAGAGAGAATAGAAGTGAAGAAAAATGCAGAACGAATAAGTCCACCCTTTTCCCTATGGTTACAAAGGTTGAGTGTGGAACAAACCATTAGTCAATGTTAAAAGTGTCTTCAAGGAATAACTTTCTGTGACAGCAAAGCCGACGGTCTTTTTCATTCTTAGACTTCTTTTGTGACAACAATAAAAGCAACGCCCATGTGCAGTTGTGCACATGCTTTCAAATTCAATCCCAGGAACACCATAATCTCAAAAGTGTCATGTCAGGTATCATTAGATAATTCTAAAGGGGATTGTACTGGTCACTACAGATGTTTGGGTTTGACCCATTGAATAGCAATTTCGGGCTTTCTTGGGGAGGGGCGTTAGGGGGCAGATTAGCAAAAGAATAGAGGTACGGTGATCTTCTCATTCCCCATATGACCGCAATCATAAACAAACCCGTTTAAAACTTGTTTGGTGCCTTTTCAAAACAGCAGAAAACAATAAAGTGCGAAGTTGCCGAAGAAAAAGTCCTTCGTTATAATGAAACTTTGAGTTTTAGTAATTTCGTTATAATAGAAATTTTAAACTTATTCTCATAGGATTTCAAAAAGGACGGGATATTTCGTTGTAATGATATTCGTTATAAAGAAATTTTACTGTATTTGTAAATTTTGCTTGGGAGTGAAGATGTTATATAGTAATATCTTACCAAAGCTCCCTTGTTTTCACTTTTTTTTCCCAGTGGAATTCCTTTGCAATCATATACCATTTAAGCTGAATCGAACTTTTTTTAATACGTATTAATAATTTAAATTTCGGTTTAATAAGTATTTTTTTAAAACTTTTGTCGTAATGCAATTTCTCTGAAAATCTGCATTTTGGCTTTAATTTTGTTTAAAAACAAAATTAAAGCCAAAATGCAGATTTTCATAGTGATATTATGAAGAGCAAAAAAAGGCTAACAGATAAAAATTTCTTTTACATCTTTTTAGAACATGAAAATAAGCTTATAAGGTATAAGATTTTAAGAACAAAGAACCTAGAATGGGGTTGTTTCACGGAGGATCTGGCAATTGCTCCGCGGTCTTGTTTTCCTGTCTCTCGAATTACTTTTGTTTTGGTTAACTTCTTTGGTTGGTAGACCTATATTCAGGTTAGTGTGCTTGGTCAGCACAGGAAAACAAGACCGCGGAGCTATTGCCAGATCCTCCGTGAAACTACCCCATTAAAGGCCATACGAGCGGTTTTTCCCCAACCAACCTTTATTCCAACCACGATTGGCGGAAATTGCCGTGTGCTATGACGTAGGCGTTGGAGAAATTTTCTCCAACTCTGTCGATTCCTCGCGACGGAGTTGGCCAACTTGGCCCCAACAACCAATCAGGTGAATCGGTGACTGTCGCTAAACTGACGTCACGGTTCTGTTTTGGTTGAAGCCAAATCTTCAGGTCATATTGCGCCAAATTGCCAAGCTGTTGTTTATTTATTTTACAAGCACGATATTTTGATTTTCAATCTTAAGTATAATAAGCTATTTGACACAAAGAGGAAATATAACTTTGATTTGACATTTCTTCTTATTTTTCGATAAAAAAAATGTTGAAAAGTTGGGTTTTTTTTTAACGAAAATTGTTACTTAGAGCCAATTCCACACAAGATTTATTTATATATATCTCTATATTAAAAAAAAAGTAAGCTCTTTTAAAGTGTCCGGTGCCATATAACATGATGAAATATTGATGTCAGAAACCCAAATTTTTTTTGGGAGGGTGTATCTCCCTTATGCCTCAACCCTTTTTTTTTTGTTTTTCAAATTTCCAATTAGTTTTTTAATTAAAAAATAAAAATTAATTTCTCTCTATGTTAAAGTATAGGATTTGAAAGTGTCCGGAGCCATAACATGAAATATTGATGTCAGAAGTCCAAATTTTTTTGGGAAGGTGTATCTCCCTTATGCCTCAACCCTTTTTTTTTCAAATTTCCAATTAGTTTTTTAATTAAAAATTACAATAAGTCAGCCACAAAAAAAACTTATTCCTTTTCTGCAAAACGGCCACAAAAAAGATCATAAATGTGATTTTGTTACGTTCTTTTTAAAGAACAGTTGCTCTCTTTTCTGTTCTTTTAAAAGAACAGTTCTTCAACTTGTTCTTTTTACATTGGTTTTGTTTTTATATGTAGAAAAGGTTTACAGATTTTTTTTAAAAAATGATTTGGCCTTAAAATATATTATAGCAAGATAGAAGGTTTATAGATTAAAATTATGTAAAAAAAGATAGTAAAAAAAAAGATAGTAAAAAAAAGATAGTAAAAAAATTATGACAAAACTATTTTAAATTAACATTTAACATAACAATTACTCTAATAAACATTTTCAATAAACAAACATTTTTTATACCAAAATTATTTTATAGCAAAATTATTTTATTTAATTCTGCTTAAGTGGAATCACAAAATTTCCCTTTTTTTATAAAACAGTTTTTTTTTTAATTTTCAGAACTGATGAAAAATATCGCGTTGTTTTTTAAACTTTTTTCTTCAGCTGTCAGATGGCTTTCTTTTTTTTATTTAATCTCTCGTTGTTGTTTTTTAATTTTTATTATTCGTTCGCAGCAAAACACCACAGTAAAAGAGTTTTATTTTTTTATTTATCCTGAAAAATGTATTCTTATAGATGCGAATAAAATAAACTTTGCACACTCGAATAATGCAACATTCCTTTTTGTTTTTTTAGAAAGTTTTTGAAGATGTTTTAATTATGGAAGTATCAAGATATGGAGCATGTTAATTACTTTGGGGGGCGAATTTAGAAAGTTGCTCTTGTTAAACATTGTTTTATGATTTGTTGTATAGCCAACATATTAAGCGAAATGTTTTTTTAGCTTCCACACTACGTTTATAACGTAAAAAGTGGAAGGTATTATAATCGTTCAATCCGTCTGCCCTGTTTGGCGAATTTCTTTCCGAGGTGTATAAATAGTGCGTTTTTTGTTTAGCACAAATATTGTGTGGGAGCGGTTTAAGTGACAGATTCTGTAACAAACCTACTTTTTAGTTTTATTTTTCGTTGTGAGATGCGTTTTTGCAAGGATCTCCCTACGTGTTACGTTTCACCATTTTTTGTTTACGTAAATGATAGTGTTTTTGTCTTTATGTATCTGTCCATGGTCTACTCAACTTTAAGGTCACAGAAGCTCTTTAGACGTCATGCAATCCGACCGGTCCGAAATGTAAGCATAATTTCAAAGGAAAAGTACGAAACCTATTTGCGCACGGCCAATTATATATACTTATCTGGTTGCGAACAGGTTTCGTTTCTCTCTTTCGGAACAGCCAACAACCTGAAAAAAATTAATTTGGCGAGCGATAGCGAGCAGGGGGCGTAGCCCCCTGCATGCCACGAAGAGTCAATGGGATTATTACTTACAAAAAGTCATACAACTTAAAAATTTTGAGTGAGCCATTTGGGTTTTTAAAAAGAACCCAAGAGTAAAAACAGGCAAGGTTAATTCTGCGAAATTAACGGGGGTTGGCGAAAAATTACTGAAAACAGCAATACAATATTAATATTTTTTTTTAAGTAATATAACATAGCGGCCGCGAAGCGGTCCAATGGAATTGCGCAGCAATTCCCGTGGGTTTGCGAGCGACAGCGAGCCGAGGAAGAATCCAAGAATGCAAGCTTGCGACCCAATGAGACTGCGCAGAAATATCCAAGGGTGCGAGCTTGCGGCCGAATATAACTATATTACCAAGGATCGACATAATTTTGTCATAGATACAGATCTGGATGGCAAAATATGCATAGGCCTGTGCAAAGTTGGGTTAGAAAAGTTACGTTCACCAGCGAGCTGGCCGCGAAGCGGCTTATGGGATACCGGGGGTTGGTAAGCCATATAGCGAGCAGGGGGCGAAGCCCCCTGCCGGCCGTGAAGCGTCCAATGGAATTTCTCAGCAATTCCGGGGGATGGCGAGCGATAGCGAGCAGGGGGCGGAGCCCCCTAGTCCTAGAAAAAAATCATTTAGCACAGCTTTTAGTTCAACTTTAAGTGTAAGAAATAAGCTATTTTTATGAATTTTCTTTCGATAATTCAATAATTTTATATATCATTTGCTATAATATGTAAAGTATATGGGTAAAATTGTCCCTTTTGCTCTAAATGTGAAAGCTAAACTGTATATCAGCTTTAATTTTAAATTTGTAAAAAAAAAATATTTGCAATTTTAAGCAAAATTCCAACAATTTATAGCCTTCAAAATATCTCTCAACGCAAGTGTGTTAATTTAACAATCCAGTTGGTAAAATTAAAATTTTCAACTTATATCTCTCAGTGTTTATTTGTTTTATTACAGAATAAGAATTTTAATAGTATGTAATCATCAATGAATTCAGGCTCGTATGGATTCGATGGCTCATGTAAAACGCGCCTAGTTTATTTTATTGCAGAAATAGGATTTTAATTGTATGTAATCATCATCATCAATGAATTCAGATATATATTAGTGACAATTTCAGTTTGACTTGTAAAATTGATTTTAAAAGTGAGCAATCTTTATCAAATTGTAACATTGTTTTTTACATATTCTTCACAACTTTTTGCTTTTTATGTCACCACTGAAGGATTATATGTAAAGAAAAGAACTATCCTCCACAACCAAATCCCAAGACTAAAAAAAAAATTATAACTATACATCAAGTGATCATTTCCATCACTAAACAAAACTGTGAAAGAAAAAAAAATTATAAAGAAATCCTACGCATGCGATAAAATAGAAACTGATTCAATCCAAAGGTCCGATTTTAATAAATTGTCGCCTACTATAGAGATACCGTTTTAGTTATGACAGTCGGACAGAGAAATCTTCCCCTACTCTGGCAAACCCTTAAACTACTTTTTGGGGGCCAAAATGGGGGGGGGGGGGAGAGAAAGTTGCGTTGGAGGTTGGGTTGGGGAAAAACCGCTCGTGTGATACGGCCTTAAGAATTATATGTACTAGTTTAAAATGGACTAAAATTTGAAAATAAAAGTTAATTAAAAACTTTGCAAATCTAATTTTTTTATATATACTTTTAGCAAGTTATCCATTTTGACCACCAATTTAAATACAAATAGTATTAAAATTAATTGTGTCTACATTTATATGAATTTTTCAGTTGATCCCTTAGACCAAAAGTAGGTGAGGTATTACTGCATAGAGTTCTTTGAATTAATGAGGGAGATTTTGGTTAACACTTCCATCTTGAAAACTTCCCATATGATAGGATTAGCTGTTACGGTTAACACTGGATTGCTATCTTTGGATCTACTATGAGATACAGACTAACCACAATATTTTTTTAAAGATTTATTTAACTTGTCATGCAGGTTCTTAGTAAATAAAAAGTTTAAAAGGTTTGTTTCCACTTATTCACAATTTTTTCTCTAATATGGTTACATAAAAGCAAATATATTATGAAATTTAAATTATGTATCTAACTGTTAGAAAGACAGCAATTGGCGTAGGTCTTTTGAGGACAGCACCACAATATTGCTTGTTTAATTATCAAATCAAAATGTTTTACCGATATGTACTCAACAGAAGTACTCTAAATCTTCATCACAGATAGCACTGTCATCACTGTTTTCCTCTTCTCCGTCACTGTCTTCTCCATCACTGTCTTCTCCATCACTGTCTTCCTTTCTCCATCCATTTAGCTCATCAAAAGCCTTCCAGATTTTTACTGGATTGCAAAGGATACCTTCTTTTAACCTAAAAATGACAATGGCTGCTCAATAAAAAAAAGTTTTATTTTTAGGAATTATTTATTTTAAGGGGGGGGGGGGGGACGAAAAAAAAAATTAATCACTAAAAATACAAAGATTTGCTTATGCAATGTCAAATAATTATTAAAATTGAATTTATTTATGCATACGGGGTTAAAGGAAAAAACAATAAACAGGAAAAAAAGGGAGGAAAAATTATTTTTTTTATACATCGGAAAATAATAAAAAATTTAAAAGTTTACATAAAATCCAAATTTAAATTTAGAAAAATTTTTTTTTCTATAATGTTTTACTATAAAATAATGGAATTCCAGAAGGGTTACTTGGTTTTAAAAAAAAAAAAAATGGTTAAACAATAATAAATTTTTTGCTTTAAAATTCACAATTAAAAATTGAAAATGTTTTTTTAAAAATTAAGCTATTCCCCTCCCCAAAAAACCCAATTATTTTTTACCAAAAATTGTATAAGTATTTCTTAAAAAAAACAATTTTTTCGTAATTTACGCTTTAATAAATTTAAATGATAATTGAAGAATGTATAAAATTTCGTATTTTTTTTTCGCCTTTGGAGAATTGTGATTTTTAACACGTTTGTGGGGATCAACAAATTCTACCTTTTACTTTACTTTTGGTTTGTCCTAAAAAAAAATGTTCCCCCCCTAAGAGCATTCTTAAAAAAAAATAGACAATGATATATTCAAAATTACTAAAGTTTTTTTCTTTTATAAATTTATGGAAATAAAATATTTTTTTTTGAGTTTAATCCTCCTGGGCATTTATTCCCGAAAACCCTCCGGAAATTTTTTTTTAAACCTTTTTAGGAAATTTGGGGTCTAACCAAACATAAAATTTTTTAAATATGATTTTTTTTTTTAATCTTTTTTTTCTACGCTGCTTTTTTTTCCAACATTAATGCAAAAAAAGCCAAAAAAAACCTAAAAACCCCCCCTTTTAAAAAAATTTTTGGGGTTTTCTTATTTTTTCAAAAAATTCAAGGGCATAAAAATAAAAAAATTTTTTAATAGTGTTTTTTTTATGTTTTCTTTAAACTTTTTTAAATCTTATAATTTTACAATTGTTTTCTAATTTTAAAAATCTATACTTTTTTAATATGTTTTTTCTCCCTTCTACTCGAAGGGCCGTTTTTAATTCATGTTTATATAATATTTTTTTTCATACTTTAAACCGATCAATTTCAAAATTCTTTTTTTTAAAAAAAATTTTTAAAAAAATTTAAGGAGCAGGGGGGGGGAAAAAAAAATTTGGGCCATAAGGAAAATAAAAATTTAATGTTAAAAAATTTTTTAAATTTTAAAAAAAATAAATTAAAGTCTAAAAACCCCAACGGTTTGGGGAGATAAAAATTTTTAAATTTTTTCCAAAAAAAAAAAACAGTAGTGGGGCAAATGGTTTTTTTCCACAGCTTGTTTTTTGGATTGGTTGTTTTTTAGAGACCCCCAAAAGGGGTTTTTAAAATGTAAAAGGGAAAATAGGAATTGAGCAAAACCCCAAAAAACCCAAAACCTAGATAATTTCTTGATTTTAATAACAAGAAAAAAATAAAGTTTTAATCATTATCTTTAGAAAAAAAATAAGTATAATGAGAAATTTACTTATTTTTTTTTTAAAAAAAAAAATTATCAATCGCGAGGTAAAAAAATTCATAAAATTTGAAAATTTAAAAGCAAATCTTTTTACAAAACATAGTTTATAAATTAATTAAAGTATTGGGAATTGGCTGATCACGTGCCCCTCCAATGCAAACACAGGCCGCTTTTTTTGGGCTTTTTAACGGGGAAATAATGGCCAGTTTTTGTTTCCCATTTTAGAGAAAAAAATACTACGAAAAATTCCATTTAATTTTTAAAATTAAAAAAAAAAAATACTAGAAAAAGGATTTAAATTTCCATTTAAAAAGCCCCCAAAAATGCACTCGTTTTTTTACGTTTTTTTTTTTTGAAATTTTTTAAAAATTTTATTCAAAAACTAAAATTACTTTTAAAACTTATAACAAAACTTTTAATTTAATTTAGAATTATTTTTAAAAATTAAAAAAAAAAAATTTATCGAAAAAAAAAATTAGGGAAAACAATTACGGGGTTTGGGCCCTCCATAAGGGGGTCGGATTTGGATTTAAATTCTTTTTTGGGGAAAATTTTCCCGGCGTTTAATCAAAAAATTCCCCCTATTGCAGCGACTAAATTTTTGTTTTTTGGGGAAACCAAATTCCAATTTTTTTAAAAAAATGGGGCAGGGGATTTTTTAGGGGGTGCATTTGGTTTTGAAAATTTTTTTAAAAAATTTATTTTTGGGCCCCCAAAAAAATAGGGGTTTGGGCCCCCCTTTAAACCCCACAGTGATTGGCCGCGCCAATCACTTTTGGGGACAATAACTAAAGTTTTCCCTTTTTTTCTTTAAATTTGATGGGCCCTTTCCAGCTTTTCCCCCAAACCCGGGGTGGGCAAATCGCCCCCAAGGGGGCCGTTTTTGGTGTTAGAAAGGGGGGCAAAAATATTTGGGGGGGGGGGGGGGGGAGGGGCGATGGGGGGGAAATGAGTATTCAAAGAATTAAATAAAAATGTGAATAAAAAACTTTTCTAAATTTTAATTGCATGACAAAAAAATTTGCAAAAGGGGGCCCCGCCCTTAAATTTTAAAAAAATGTTACGAATTTTAAAAAAATTTCCCCAATTTGGGGAAACCCCCCAATTTTAATAAGTAAAAAAATGTTAACCCACCCTCGAAAACCCCAAAAATCTAAGTTTTTTTTTACTTTTGGGAAATGAAAAATTTGACGAGTTTTTTTTAATCGAATCACTTGATGTCCTTTGGGGGGACCATTTTTAAAAAAATTTAACAATCGAAAAGTATACGGGTTTTCGTCCGAGGGGAAAACCCGAAATATTGAAATATAAGGTGGGGAATATTTTTGGGGGCCCCCTGCAAGGGATAAAAAATTAATGGGGGATGAAGTCTTTTTTTTTTTCCCCTTTTGAAATTTTATTTAAACTGATATTTAAACTTTTTTAAAGTTTTTATCTTTTTAAATTTTAAAATTTTTTATGTGCATGTCAAGAATTTTCTAAAACCTGGGCGCCTTTTGAGTAACGAACAAAAATATTTTTTTTTTTTATGAGGGGCCACGATATTTTTTTTAATTTTAGGTATATTTTTTTGTTGGTAAAACGGGGTTTATAAAGATAAAATTTTTTAATTTTTTTTTTAATTTTTTTAATTGGAAATTAAACTTCGGGGCATGCTGAAATTTGGGTATTTAAATTTTTTTAGTTTACATTTTTTGAGAGAAAAAACTTTGTGTTTTGAATTTTTAAAGAAGTTTTCTGACCCTTTAATTTTTTATTAAAAAATCAAATTTAAATTTTAAAATTTCCCCCCAAAAAAAATAAATATTTTAAATTAAATTTTTTTTAAATTTAAAGAAGGGACAGAAAAAACCCTATAAATTATTTTTAAAAAGGGTAAATAAATTATTTTTTGGGGAAGGGTTTTTTTCAATTATTTTACTTTTTTAATAGATTTTATTTTATGAATTGGATTAAAAGTTTTTTTATATCTAACCCCTAGAAATTTTAAAATTTTTTTCATGACGGGGGAAAATTTTTTTTAAACACTTTCAGCGCGTTCAAAAAGACGAGCAGAGGGAAAAATATTTTTGAAATGCAAAAAAATCATTTTTTACTGTAAAAAAAAAAATTTTTCTTTTTTGAAATTTTAAAAAAAAAATAAAGCGGGGGAAATGAAACCCCAAAAACCCTTTTAATATTTTTTTTTAAAAAAATATTCTGCGCATTTACCATAGTTGATTATTTTTTTTTTTTAAAAAGCTTTGCATCCGTTAATTTATTCAGGTTTTCGCCTCTTAAATTTTGGGGTTAAATTTTAAACAGTTCTTACCATAATCCCCCAAAAAAAATGTCCGATATAAAAAAAAAAAATTAAATTTTTAAAAATATAAAGTGTTTTAAAAAAAAAATTTCGTACGCAAAACACACCTATTTAAAAAAAAAAAAATTTTTTTATTGTGAGTTCTTTTTTAAGAAAAACCTATGTGACTTTAAAAATAACTAAAATTTTTTTTTCTTACAAAAAAATAAAAAAAAATTTTAATAAAAAATTTTTTTTTTAAATAACCAAAAAAATTTTGATTTTAAACAAAAGACCTGAAAAAATATTTTTAAAAAAAAATAGCTCTCAGTTTTTTGGGAACATGCGAATCGGGAAAAAGGTTTGACCCAAAATATTCCCCGCTTTGGAAAAAAAAAAAAATTTGGGAGATGCACCCATTGTTTTTTAAAAAAAAACTTTTTAAAAAAGATTGAATAGAATTTTTTTTTTTTCGGATACAGGCCAAATACATTTTTCATTTTGTATATAGATTTGCCTGAAACAAAAAAGTAAAGTAAATACAAAACAAAATTTTTAATATTTAATTTTGTAAAAAAATATTCATTTTTCCCAAAAGTTGTCCCGTAAAATTTTTCTTAAAAATACCGGCCCCCGCTTAAAAAGTTTAAAAAAATGAAAAAAGCAGAGCTAGATGAACAAAATTTTTTTTTTGAAAAACCCATTTTTAAAAAACCAAAATTTTCGAGTAAAAGATTAAAAAAAATAAAAAAAAAAAGTGAAAAAAATTAAAAATAACAGATGAAATATTTTGAAGGGGGCCCAATACTTTTTAAAAAAATAAACAATTTAAAAGTACTTTCTAGAGATGACTGTAAAAGGATAGGGAAATTTTTCGCTTATAATTTGATAAATTTATATTTTTGCCTTTAAAAAAAATTTAAAAACTTTTTTTTTAAAGTTACTTTTTTTCCAAATACCCCCTTTAACGTATGTTCACTCAGAGCTTTCCCCGGGACTTTTGGGAGTTGTTTTATATATCAATATTTAATTTGCCCTCCCTGTATTTAGTGGGGGGCGTTATTTTTAAACCAAAACCCCAAAGGGAAATATAATTTAATTTAAAACCTTTAAAGGGTCCTGTTGGGTGATTTCATCAGGGAAATTTTTAAGGTTTGTTGGTTTTTTAAAAGTTTTCTTCCCCTTTTGGGAAAGGGGTATTTTTTTATCAAATTTTACATTTTGTAATCCTTTTTAAACATCCCCTAAAGGGGGATTAAAAAAATATTTTGTGATTTACTCGGCAAATTATGGAAAACCCGCAAAAATTTTGGATTTGATTTAAAGGGGCCCCCTCTTTTATATTAAAAAAAAGTTACCAAAATTCAAAATTTTTTAAAGGAAAAACCCCTTTTTTAGTCCATATTTTAAATTTTTGACATTTTTAACACGGAATTTCCAAGTTTTTTTTTTAGTTTTTGAGCCTTATTAGGGGAGTTAGGAAAACGTGCCAAAATTTAGGGGCCGGGAATGTTAAGTGAGTTGCCCCATAAAAAAAAAATATCCCACTCTATAAAAATTAAGATTTTGAAACGAATTTTTTACTAAAAAATAAATTTAATAACCCAAACAAAAAAGCATTTCACCATTGGGGTATTTTAAAAAAAAATTTTATATTTTTTTAAAAATTAATTAAAATTAATATTTAAAAAAATTTCGAATAGAACACCCCTTTAAAATTTTTTTCAAAATGAATTTAAGGGCAAAGAAAATTTAAACGAAATTCCCCCAATTTTTTTTAAAAATTTTTTTCCAAAAATTTTTTCTGAGTTTAAAACACAAAATATTTTTTTAATTTCCCTTTAGGGGGGCTGTATATAAGATTACAAAAAAAAGGAAAATTATAAACCCAAAAACGGCCTTGGGAAAAAAGGGAAAAAAACATTAAAACCAACGACCTTGAAAAAATTTGATGTATCCCAAAAACCCAAAAGTCCCCCTTTAAGGTTTTTATTAATTATAGTTTCCCTTTGGTTTTTGGGTTTAAAAAACGTCCCACTAGAGTTTTCAAAGAGGGCCTATTAAATAAATTTTTTATAATATACCAAAATGCCCGAAGGCCGGAAAAGCTTTTTGAGTGAACATAAGGGAAAAACCCGTTTTTTGGAAAAAGTAACGTTTTTAAACCCAAAACTTTATTATATTTTTTAAACAAAAAAAATAAACTATCGAATTATAAGCTTTAATTTTCTCTATCACTTTTTAAAAGTTTATTTTTTAGAATTTCTTCTTTAAATTTTATTACTTTTTTAAAAGTGTAGCCTTCTAATATTTTTATCCCATTAAAATTATTCGCTTTTTTTTTTTTCTTTTTTTCTCTTTTCTCGTAAAATTGTTTTAAAATCGATGGGTTTAATAAAAAATATTTTTTTTTTCAGTAAAAAGCTTTTTTTTATCCTTTTTTTTAAACATGGGAAACATTTCGCCGGGGAATTTTTTTAAAAAAAACTACTGGGACAACCCTTTTGGAAAATTTTAATCCAAATTTTTTTCGAAAATAAATATTAAAAATTTTTTTTTTTTTGTGTATTTTTTCATTAGATTTTTTTCTTCAGGCAAATCAATACACACAGAAATAATGATTTTAGCCTGTATCCCAAAAAAAAAAAAATTTTCTATTCTCTTTTTTTTTAAAAATTTTTTTTTTAAATTTTTAATGCATGCACTCCAAATTTTAATTTTTTTTTTTCCCTTGGGGGGGTTCAATATTGGGGTCCCAAACCTTTGTAGATCCCGGGATGTTCCCACAGAAAGAAAGCCCCTTTTTTTTAAAAAATTTTTTTTAAATGGGCTTGTGGTTTAAAATCTAATTTTTTTTGTTATAAATTTTAAACCCAATGTTTTTTTTAATTTTTTTTTTTGTTTTTTAGTAAAAAAAGTTTTTTTTGTTATTTAACGTCACTAGGAAATTTCTTTTAAAAATTTAACCCCACAATAAATTTAATATTTTTTAAATAGCCCCGGGGTATGGGGCACGTTTCTATTTTTTTTTTTTTTTTTTAAAAACCCTTTATATTTTTTAAAATTTATCACCGAAAATTTTTTTTTAAAAGGAGGATTATGGTAAGAAAACTTTGAATTAAAACCCAAATTTTAATTTGGCGAACTCCCCCAAAATAATTTTTAAGGATTTTCAAAGCTTTTTTTTTTTTAAAAAAAAATAATCCCAAATATGGGAAATGCCCCAGGAAAATTTTTTTAAAAAGAACTAAAAGGTTGTGGCATTTTTCCTGGGTTTTTTTTTTTTAAATTAAAAAAATGAAAATTTTTTTTTTTTTACAGTAAAAAACGATTTTTTTCCCGCATTTCAAACCCATTTTTCGTCCCATTTTTTTAACGCGTGAAAAATGTTTTTAAATTTTTTCCATCGTCCCTGAAAATATTATAAAATTAAAATTTTGAAATTAGATATTTAAATTTTCTTTGAAAACCAATTTTATAAAAAAAAAATCTGTTTTTAAAAAAAATAGTAAAATAAAATTTAAAAAATGTTTACCAAAAAATTTAATTTTTTTTTTACTTTTTTTTTTAAAAAATAATTTTTTCCCGTCCCCTTCTTAATTTTAAAAAATTTAAATTTAAAATTTTTTTTAATTTTTATTAGAATTTAAAATTTGGTTTTTTAATTTTTTTTAAAAAATTATGGATCAGATAATATTCTTTTTAAAAAAAAACCCAAAACCACGTCCGTCCCCCTGGAAAATATTAAACTAAAACTTAAAATACAAAATTTCAGCATGCCAAAAAAATGATTTTAAAATTTTTAATAATAAAATAAAAAAATTAAAAATTCTATCTTTAAAAAAAAAGTTTACCAAAAAAAACAATCCTAAACTTAAAACATATCGTGGCTCTCATAAAAAAAAATTTAAAAATTTTTGTCCCCCGTTTTCTCAATGGCGCCCCCGTATAGAAAAAACCTTTAATTACACAAAAATTTTTTTTAAAAATTTTTAAAAATTTAAAAAATTAAAAACCCCCCCTTTTTAAAAAGTAACTATAAAAGTTAAAAAAATTGCAAAAAGGGGAAAAAAAATTAAAACCCTTTATGCCTTAACCTTTTTTTATCCCTTTTCAGGCTCCTCAAAAATATTCTCCTTCTATTTTAATTTTTTCCCCTTTTCCCCCCGGGCGAACCTATAGACTAGCCCTTGGGTTTTTTTAGAAAATGGTCCCCCAAAAAAAACGCAAGTTTAAAATTTTGATTAAAAAACTTTCCCAAAAATTTACCAAAGTAACCAAAAAATTAGATTTAGGGGGTTTTTTGGAATTTGGGGCTTTTAAAATTTCTAAAACATTAAAATTTTGGGGGTTGCTTTTTAAATTCTTTAAAATTTTTTAAAAATGAAAAAAGTCCCCCCTTTTGCAAATTTTTTTGTGTCACGCAATTAATCAGAATGTTTTTTTATTTTACAAATCAAAAAACCCCATTCCTTATGATGAAATTTAAAAAACGAAATAATCTTAGTGTTTTTCTTTTTTTTTTTTCCCAACCCGTACATTTGGCCCCCTTTTTTTTTTTCGGGCCCAATTTTTTTCGTTGCTGGTACATTTTTTTGCTTCTTTAAAAAACACCCTTTTTGTTAAACCTTTCACTTCTTTAAAACGGTCCAGGCGGCCGACAACTAAAGGGTTCGATAATGATAAATCTTATCACATATTTTCCGGCCCAAAAAAAATCCGCTTAGCGAAAGTGGGAAAAAAGGATTTTTTTAAATTCCCCCAAATTTTCCCCCGGGTTTTTTGTATTTTTTTCGAAAAGAAAAACACAAATATGAAACTTACAATTTTTTTTTTTACGGGTGTAAAAATTCGACCCAACCTAAACCCACTCCCCAATTTTATTCGTTAAAAAAAAAAAAAACTAAAAACCCAAATTTGTTTCCCCCCCTTTCAAAGCATCCGTTTTTCAAAAACCCCCCCCAGTACGTTGTCCCCCTTAAACGTAGTTCCCAAAATAAGGGGAATTCCGGGGGCTTCTGCTGCTTTGAAAAATTTTTTTTAAAATAGAAAAATTCTAATTTAAAGGGAATTTGAGTGTGGTTGGGCTGGACGTATATTTTTTTCAACGTCCCTTTTTTTACTCTTTTTTATAATAGCAAATTTCGGGTTTTTTTGCAAAAAAAATTTAATTGAGGCATAAATGATTAAAAAAAAAATGTGCCCGATTTTGTGGGTTTTTTAAATTTGATAAAGGGGAATTTAAAAAGTAATAGTAAAAAATATTTTTTTAAAAAAACCCAAAATTTTTTTTTTTGAATAATTTTTTTAAATCGGGGAATTGGGAAAATTTTTTTTAGAAGGGCCCCATATTTCGGGAATTTTTTTGAAGAACCCAAAGCCTTAGAAATAAGGGGGTTTAAAAAAATCATGGTTTTTCATTTAAAGCAGGTGGGGAAATGACGTGATTTAAACCATCACATGCTTTAAAAATTTCGTAAAAAAAAATTTGGGTGTGATCCGATTTTTTTAATAAATATAATTTTTTTTTCCCCAAAAAGTTTTTAAAGATTGAGAAAAATTTAAAAGTTTTTTTTCAAGCCAATTTTTTTTAAATTTTTTTTTTTAGGGGTATTTCAAACCGTTTTTTAGCTCGCCCAAAAAAAAACCTAACCTTATTTTTTTTTATGAAAAAAAGGGGAAAAACAAAAGATTAAAAGGGAAAAAAATTAATACAAGGAAACATTTTCCTTTTTTGTTTTTTTAAATCATAATTATAAAAATTTTCAAAAACTCATTTAAAACCCCTTTGGGTATGCCTTTTTTCCAAAAATGGCCCAAAAATACAAGAAACTTAAAACAATAAAAGGGAAAGCAATTCTAAAAATAATATAGTCCCTAAATAAATGAAAAAAAAAAGCAAAACATAAATTAAAAAATTAAAAATAAAAAAAAACAATATAGTTCCCCACAAAACCAAAAGAAAATACCCCTTTTTAAAAAAAAACTTACTTTTTTTTTCAACTGTACCTCCTCCCAATTTGGGTTCCCTTTATTTAAAAAGCCCCCAAAAACCGATTTTTTAAAAAACGGGTACGACCCAACTGAAAAAAAAAACCCTTTTTTAATTCGTTCACTTTAAAAAAAAAAGTATTATACATAACAAAAATACTTTTAAAAAAAATTTAAAAAAATTTATCAGTATTTTTTTTTAACAAATTGGGATCAGGTTTTTTCAATTAAATTTTTTTGATGAAGAAATAAAAACCAAATCTTTCCGTTTTTCCCCCTTTCACCAGATTTAAAAAAGTTTTTGTTTACAGAATCCACAAAACTTTTTCAAAAGGGTCAATTTTTCGAGTTAATATTTAACCACAAGCCCGCTTCCCCAAAAAAACAAAGGGATCCCTCCCCAAAGTATTTTTCCCAAAAAAATTGAAAAAATAGTTAATTTCAATTTAAAAATACCCAAAATACCCAAAAAACCCTTTTACGGTTTTTTAAATAACGACCATGTTTTTTCCCATTGGGGAGGGAGGTAGGTAGGTTTTTAATTTTTTGTACATAAAAGGGCTAAATTGGGGGACGGGCCCTCAAAAATTTAGAAAACCCCAAACAAATGACCCAAACCCCAAAAACCGGGAAAAGGCACCCAAAGCAATCGTTTTTTAAAGGGGGGGCATCGTTTCCCCGGCGTTGGGACTTTGGAGCGTTTTTTTAACGGCCCCTCCCTCAACGGGGGATTATTTTTTTTGGGGTGCCTGGCCCCTTTTTTTGGTCAGCAGTTTTTTTTGGCATGCCCGGAAACCCCAAAACCCGGGACCCCCTTTACATGCAAGGGGCACCGACCCTTTGGGTCACAAGCCCGTTTTCCCCCTTTGGTTTTTAGGGTTTAAAATTTCACCTGAGAAGTTGGACCTATTTCCAAAATGACAGGGTTTTTTAGCAGTGATTTTTTTTTTTTTTTTCTACCTGCTTAAAAGCGAGAAAAAACTAAAAATTAACTAATCCTTTTTTTAAAAATTCCCTTTTTTTCCACGAATTTTAAAGAATTTCTTCCCTTTTATAATCAATAAAATTTTTTTTAATATTCAGTATGATAGTTTTCCCCAAAATTGGTTTTTAAAAAAAAAGCCCAAAAAATGATGAAATAAAAAGGTGATGAAAAAAAAGAAAAGTTTTTTTTGAACAAAAATTTTTTTGAAAAAAGAATAGCGGTGTGTAAACACTACAGGGCTGTCAACCCCCCCCCCCCCCCCCCTCACCCCTACTTTCAATACGTTTTTTATTTTAAATTTGGGAATTTAAAGTAAAACAATTAAAAAAAAATAGCAATGGGGGACAAAAAAGATTTGGGTTTTAAAAAATTTAGAATTTGAAATTTTTTCATTTTGATTTGGTTTTCATAAATTAAAAACCAGCAATGCAATACTTTTTTTAACAATCACCCTTTTAAAATTTAGGAAAATTACCCCAAAACCCCTGTTCATTAGCTATCAAAAAATACCCGTTTTTTTCTTCTTTTTTAAAATATTTTCTGCAAAATAAAAAAAAGCAAATAGTTTGCACTTTCCATTAAAAAAAAAAAAGTAAAGCAAAGCCATTTTTGAATCATACTTGGAAAAAAACTATGTTTACCATGTAAATGATAAAAAAAAATTCCTTTTCCCAAGAAAGGGAAAATAAAATAAATTGTTAAAGGTTTTTAAATTTAAAATTTAAAACCCAAAAATTTTAAAGCCGTGTGTTAAAAAAAAAAACTCCATTTAATAAGCAAGAACTACCCCCCAAAAATCTTTAAATTTTAAAAATGTTTTTAAAAAAAATGAAATTTCAAAGGGTAAAAAAAACAGTTAATTTTGAAAGTAAAATTTTTTTGTTAAAAAATTTTAATTAAATTAAAGGGAAATGTATAAAATTTTAAAAATTAGACGTGGAAACTATCGGTTTTAATTTTCATTTTTTTAAATGAAAATAGGGCAATATTCAAGGTCCCCAGCTGCTGATAAAAAAGCCACATAACTTGGCCCTTAAACCCCTCAAACCCAAAAAATGAAAAACGTCAAAGAAATATTCCCCGGGAAAATTTACCAAAAAACGGGAAAAAAACGTAAAATTCCTTCCCCCCTCCCTAAAGCCTTTTTTTTTTTTTACCACTTTTAAATTTTTTTAAAATTGGACATTATTAGCAACCCCTTCCCATTAATACATAAAAATTTAAAATATTTTTTTTTTCCCTATACTTTTTAGTGATATCCCAAATTTTTAAAAAAAAACATTCCCTTTTTTTGAAGAAAGTTTTTTTTAAATTTTAAAAAAAAAGTATATTTTTTCCCCCGAAATTTTAAAATTTAAAAATTTCTTTTGGTCATAACTAAAATTAAAAAATTTTGGGAAAAGGGAAATTTTTTCTCGAATATTTTTTTTTTTTAAATTTTTTTTTTGTGTTTTAAAACATGCATGCCCCCTTTGGGGAAATGGGGGTTTAAATTTTTTTTTTTAAAATTTTAAAGTTTAAATTTATTGAAATATTACACATGACCCCCCCCCACATGTTTTATCCTAATAAAACAGGGCACAAAATATACATAAATTTTAAATTTTCCATTTTTAAAAAAACCTTTTTTCAAAACAGTAACAAATTTTTTTTGATAACAGCACCAAAGTCCAGTGCTTTTTAAAATTCCCCCCCCTTTTTGAAAATTCCCAAAAAGTTTTTTAAAGTGAAATCATCGATGAATAAAATTGGGAACCCAAACTTTGAAAAAAGGGAAAAGAAATTATATAAAGTTGATAAACTATCATTTGATGTAAATAAAAAAAAAATTTTTAACCTTTTAAATTTTTTTTAAAAACACAGTAAGAATTTTTTTTTAAAAAACTCTAGAAATTTTTTTAAAAAAATAACCCAAAAATCTAAGTACACAATAACACAATTAAATCTTGAGTTTTTTTTATATGTTTTTTTTTAAAAAATTTTTTTAAAGGAAAAGTGAACCGCAAAATTTATTTAAAATTTTTTTTTTTTTTAAAAGCGGATTTTTTTTAAAGGGTTTCTTTTTATGAAAAATTTATTTTTAAACCTTTTTTTAAAATTTCATTTTAGACCCAGGTAGGGTTTGTTTTTTAAATTTTAATTATCGTCCCCACTAGAGGTACCGATTAGACACAGGTAAAAAGAAAAGGATTTTAAAATTTACAAATAAATTTAAAATTTCCCTTTCCTTTTCCCTTTTGTTTAAAAAAGTGCTGTAAAAAAATTTGTTTTTTAAGGTAAAAAAAAATTTTTTTTATTAAACTTTGCATGCAATCTATAACATAAAAAGGGAACTTCCCTTTTCCCGTTTGTTTGTATAAGAAAAAAGAAATTTTAAAGAAACCCCCCGCCCAAAAGGGTCGCAAAGAAATTTGGGACAAAAATTCCTCTTTATCTTTCCCGGGAAAAAAAACATAGGCTAAGAATTTTTCGAATCCCGGGCCATTCCCTTTTATTTGTTTTTTGAAAAAATTTTTTTGTTTCCCCCTTCAAAAGCAAATTTAAGATTTTAGAGGTTTTTTTGCTTCCCCTTTAACAGCAAGTTTTTCCCCGGACTGTAAAATTTTGTTTTTTTTTTTACACCCTTTTTTTTTTTAAAAAAGATTTTTAAGTATAAATTTTTTTTTAATTACAGCTAAAAAAATTTGAAAAAACATCTAAAAAAAAAAATCGTTTTTCTAGCTTTTTAGCGGTTTTTGAAAAATAAATTTAAATTAAAAAAAAAAAATCGTTTTTTTCTTTTTGTATCTTTTTTTAAAAAAGTTTTTTAAAAAAAAAAAAATAAAAAAAAAATGCAAAAACGTTTGCGGAGTAGCTTTATAACATCTAAACAAGAGTTTTTATGTAATTCCCTTTTTATTAAAAAATTTTTTTTTTTTCTGCACGCAGACCCCAAATGGGGATCAGTTTTTTAAAGGGAGATTTAAAATTTTTTACTTTGGAAGAACAGATTACACCAATCTTTGTCCTGAACGCAATTTCTTCTGCCTTTTAATCTATTAAATATGTTTTTTCGTTTAATTTGAGCTTCTTATCAAAGGTAGTTTTGAAATTAATATTAATCATTACTATATCCAAGTTGGGTAATTAAATGGAAAATTACTGGGTAATATTCATATCTTATGTAACAAAAAATGAAAGAAAAAAAATAGTTAAATTGACTGATAAATTTTTTTTTCCCCTCTACCCGTGAAAACGTCGGTTATAACAGCTAGTAATCACATAAATTACAAAAGTTTTGCTTTATGAATCTTAGTTACCCATTGAAAGTTTTTGCAGAAGTTTAAAAAATTCTTAAAAATTGTAGGAGTATGAATTTAAAAGAGCCCCCTCCCCAGGGCCCTATTGCTGCATGGGCACACAGGGCCTGGGGCCGGGTTTCACAAACTTTTAATAACACTTACTTTAAAAAATAAGCCTAACTGTATTTGATGTATCATGCTCAAATTCATGATCGCATCATACTTCCTTATTTCCTTCCGTACATTATTGAGCTTTTGCAAAGTTCCTTGGAACTGCAGGCAAATTTTTTCCTTATGTGCTCCTTTTAAAACTCGACATGCAAAGTTTCTGAAGATACGAACTGCCCATCAATCCACCATAGCATAAAGAAAACTTAAAATATTTTAAAATGAAATTAAAAATTTAGGAAATTAAATTTTTTTTAACCTACTAAACATTCGAATATGACTGAGCCTACTAAGCTTTTAAAATTTTTAAAATGAGAATATTTTTTTAAAAAAATTTTTTGTTGTAAATTTTTATTTTAAAATTAAAGGTTTTAAACCACTCACCCCCCTGTAAAAAAAAGACAGCTATAATATGCCTTACTCCACTACTAAAATGAGTCCCAAATTTTTTTAAAAATAAATAAGTAACCCCAATGTTTTTTTTATAAAAGTGTTTAACAATTTAAAATACCCAGACCAAAAAAAAAAATTAACTGGCATTATTTGTAGAGTTTAAAAGCTTTCAAAATTAACCAGCCTAATTTAAAAAAAGTTTCACTATTTTTTTCAACCTCCAAATTAAAACGATTTAAACAGGAATTTTTTTCATTTCTATCTTTTTTCCAAACAAATTCACAAAATTTTTTTTTTTTAAATTTTTTTATTTGACGGCATTTAAAAAAATACCTGAAAAAAAAAAGCTTTGGGGGAAATTTTTAAAAAATTTATTTTGGCAAATTTGATCTAACTGGCATTACCTTTCGATGGTTAAAAAGGGTTTTTAGTAAACGTTTATTCAAATTTTTTATGCTGTCAAATTTTAAAAAATTTTCTTGCTTCAAGTGCATGCAATGTATTTTGTATGCATAATAAACAAAAAATTCTATGATTACTATTTTTTTGAATAAGATGTTTTTTTCAAAAAACCCAAAAAGGGGTTTTTTTTAAAAAAAAATCCCCTTAAAAATTTATTGAAAATTCTTTTTTTTTTAGTATATTTCATGTTGCCCATTGATTTTTTAAAGATAAGTTCCCACTGCCTTGTTAAAATCTTGCCAAATTATTTGTTTAATTTTTTTTTTTTCCTTAAATATCGTTTTAGGGTTGGAACCCCCTTTTTTGAATAGTGGTTTTAAAAATACGATATGTGCGCCGAATTATTAAAAACTTTTTGTAGCAAAAATGAATGAAACAAAATTTGCGAAAATGTAAAACATAAATGTAATAATCATTTTTGTCAATCTTTTTTGTAACTAAATCGTTTTTGAAAATCTGTTCGAAAAAATAATCGAAAAGGATTAATTTAAATTAAACTTTACCCGCTTCCTTTATTAATTCTGAATTTTTAAAAACAAAAAATTTTAAAAAACATTTAAAAAAAATCACATTATTAGTGAAAAAGGTTTTTTTTCTAACTTTTTTTTGAGCGGGATATTTAACCTTTCGGTTTACTTGTCGTTTTTGAAGACAACTTAAATTCACCTTTTTTTTTTTGGTGATTTCCCCTAAGGTTTTTTAAAATTAATAATGCTCTAATTTTAGCAAATAATTCTTTTTTTTTAACCCGGGGTATTTTTTAAAGTGCTAAACTTAAAAATTGCCTTGGTTTTTTAAAAATTGGTACTCATTTTAATATGTAGACTACCCCTTAACAATTTTTTTGCCGAAAATCAATTCCTCAGCTTTTCCTTTGGGAAAATGACACCTTTCCAAATCCTTTGATCCAATACCACCGAGTAACGAGGGGGGGGGGCGGTTTTTTTCTACCCCTGCTGTACGTTCTGATGTCATTAATTTGTTCCATACTTTTTACTGAAAAAAAAAAAATAAAATGCTTTTTCATGTACTAGAAACCCCATTGCGGGGGGATTTTTAAAAAAACTTTTTTTTTTCGCCAAAAAAATCAATTTTCTCTATTTCACTATATCTTGTGACTGCGATTGAGTACACAAATAACCTTAAGGAAAAAAAATTTTTCTTTTTAAATAATGAATATATTTTTACACCCACTTAAAATTGCCATGACAAAAATTAAATTTAAAATGCTTTCCTTTATGAAAATAGTTTCTAAAATTTAATTTTCTTACCTCTTTTAAAGGCAAAATTTATTTTGTAAGACTTCCAATGCATTAGTACCGCATCCCTTATATCAAGTTTTTTTAAAAAGCCAAGGTTCTTACCCTAAAAATCAACAAAAAATTTATACCCCTTTAAAAAAATGCAAAAAATTTTTTAAAAAAAATTTTTTTAATAAAAATAACAACTAACATTCGAAACCATATTAAAAATATTAAAAAAAATATAGTATTTCAACAAAAAAGATGAATTTTTTTTTAAAGTAGGGAAAATAAATAACAAAATTTTTGGTCAACTTTCTTAGTATGTCTAACATCAGAATGCAATATCCGATTTGCTGGGGTACTGCTAAAAAAAGACTGTTTTGGTGTTAATAATTTCATAATTATTTATGCAACTTTTATTACTTTTTTCGACTCGTTGGGCCCGGTAACATTTTTAACAATTCCCGGCATACAAAAAAGGGGGAAATTTTAAAACTATTTAATTAAAGAAAAAAAAAATTTTCAGTCATAATAAAAAAAAGTTCTAATATTTTTTTTTTCAATAAATTATTTGTAAAAATAAGTTTTTTTATTATCAGTAATTTAATTATATTTTTTGTCAGTTTAAAAAAATTTTTAAGTTTTTCAAAATCTTTCAAACCTACCATTTGGAGCATATAGTTTTTAGAATGATCGGCTTCGATGAAAATCCAGTCGGACCTGGCTCACGCATTGTTTCATCAATAATTTCTTGCTTTATATCTTCGAAATCAGTAAATTTTCTATCTGGCAAGTGCAAAAATTCTCCGTAAACTAAAAAAAAATATTTTAATTTAAAAAACTTTAATGACATTTCTATTTAAAAACTTGATGATAAAGATAGTAATATATAGTTATTCTATAACGTACCTTCCGAGCTAGGCTGCAAGTGAATCACTGTAGGGCGCCTTGTAACTGTTCCTTTCCACGAGTAAAAATTCTCTGAAATGTACACAGAAATGAATTTTTAAAACAAATGGAATTAGTCTAATAAGGTCTATTTAAAAAAAAAAAAACAGCGCGGGAGCAATACCGAAATTGTCCTAGTAATGATCTAGGATTTGACTCGAGCCCAATTTTACATAATTATTCTTCAATTTGCAAATAAAATTTAACAAACGCTTAAGTGTATTAATTGAGTTTGTAAAAGAAAATTTATGATAAACTTAGTTTAAATTACGAGAAAATTCGCTGTGTTAGCTTAGACAATAAATTGTAGGGGAGAGTGGGGCTAAACCGTCGTACATGCACCCATTTTTCTGGCCTAGATTTCAAGCTAGACGATCCCGTCAAGTTCTATAGTCTAGAGGCAGATCGCGCAAGTTTACAGTATAGATATCGTTCGTATGAGTATCAGTGTCTCAGTATGCAAAACTGTTTTTACTCTTTTTATTATAATTTTCGTCCAGTACTAAATAAAAGGTAAGAGAAGAATCTTTTCTTGTATGCTAGTAACTGTAGGATCATAATAAACTACTTTTTTTAAGCTCTATTTTGGTTGTTAGCGATGATTGGTTAAGTGGTAGAATTTAAGGTTATTTTAATATACTGCTGCGAGGTACAGATGTGGGGCTTAATCGTACAGAAGTGTACGGTTTAGCCCCAAATGGTTTCTATGGCAACATACCTGCATCGATTGTAACTTACGAGGGGGCTGTAGTGAGCCTAGTGGTCAGCGTCCTCGGTCTCGGGATCGGAAGGTCCTGCGGTCGAGTCCCGGTACCACTGGAAGACCTACCGAGTATATGCGGGTACGTGCTCGTTAAATCTGTTTGGGTCCGAAGTCCTCTAAGTTCCCATACCAAATCAATACCTCTGGGGGGTGACAAGCCAATTCTGGGGATCCTCTAGTTGGGCATCTGTCTCTAAAAATTAGATTTATCCACTTATGTGTGTGTGTTGTTTTTTGTGTTCTGTCTTACTTGACGAAGGGTTTTATAAGCGGGGTCGCTGACCAAGCACATAAAACCTGAATATATATGTCTACAAACCAACCAACCAAACCCAAATTACGAGGAAGTAGGCCTACCAAAAATGTTAAAGTTAATATTTCCCTTTCCTAAAAGTGTTTTCAAAGTTCCCAAATAAAGCATAACTGGAAGAGTCAACTAAAGTAAATTGAGCTGAAGGAAAAATTCAACCCAAATGCAGGGAAATTTAAAAGCTAAAAAGGTAGGGCAGAAAATACAAACAAGAGAACTTTGTGACTCAAAGTAAAACCAAAGCTAATCCTAAACCAAGAATTATATATTGCTTTTTGTTCATATAACCTTACTTTGTAATTAGCTAGTATCGACGAATTTTTCCCTTATTTTAATTGTACGGTATAGCCCCGCCCCTTTCCCATACATGAAAATTTACAAACCTTCCAATAATGCTTTCCAAGACACTGCTCTTTCCAGCACTTTGGCATCCGACCACAACTATCTGTGGCAAAAGATATTGTCCAAGAAGTTTCCACTGGCTGCAAGCTTGTTTTTGCAGCTTTGTTGACTACCTCAATGAGGTTCACACTCATCAAGGATTTGTCTAGAAGCTATAGAAATTAAAAATAAGTTTTAACAACTGAATTTTTTTTTGTAATTCAACAAAAGTTAATGAAAAAACACTTATTTTCGTGCAAGATCCTTCTT
>JAFNEN010005113.1:0-13836 GCA_019343175.1 Oedothorax gibbosus
TTTTTTTGATTTTTACTTTTATCGTTAATTTTGATTAAATTTTCACTATTTCCCAATCAATTGTTTTTTTTTTCACCCAAATGTTTACCATAGGGTCTATTGCGAAATTTACATATGTATACCTTTTACATATGGTAAAAGTTTTCCCCATAGTTTAATGGGGTTTTTCCTATTTCAAAAGTTTACCCGTAGCTCTTTAAAACATTTTGCCGTACTCTATGGGGTTTTTTTTCTTAGCAAAATTTTCCCATAGCTATATTATGACAATATTTTCCCATACCTCTATGGCAATTTTACCTTTAGCTCTATGGCAAAATTTTGTCATAGAGCTATGGTTTTTGCCTATGGTAAAGTTTATCATAGCCTATGGCAATTTTTACCTAGCTCCATGGTAAAAGTTTACCAAGCCTACGCCTTTTTGCCTATGGCAAAAGTTTTGCCATACCATCACCAGAATTTTTTTTCTCAAGGGGCTGCTTTATTGGCGGCGCAATCTTTTTAAAAATTGAAAAATAAAAAGTTTGAAAATTTTTAATCCGATTAAATATTGATACCCTTTCCACAAAAATTGTTAATTATAAAAAAGGGTTTTGGACTATTTTAATATAGTCAATCTAGATTGCACCAGAAAAGGACACGAAAAATATCAGAGGTAATATAGTTTTCAAATTTGCGGATAATAGGTATATCTAATACGCGGTGGGGAAAGGGGGGGGGGGGGGCAAGTAGCTTTATTTTTCGAAAAAAATGTTAAGGTAAATTTTTTTAATAAATTCTTAAAAGTCGAGTGGGCTTTATTTCTTAAAAATGTAATCCCAAATTTTTTTTAAAAAAATTTTCTTAGAGTAGAATTTTCTTGTCTTAAAGAGGCAAAAGGAAAAACAAGTATTTAGCAACTTGAAGTTGTTTATTGGATCAGTTCACGGTCTTTTCATCTTTGGGAATCGGGGGGAAACCTTTAAACCCCAAAATTTTAAATTTTAACGCACAAAGGGCTAAACCATTATCCTGCGGGTACGCAAAGCCAAAAAATTGGTTTGGGAATCATCAGACAACCGTTTGATCCTCACAGGGCTTCATAAATTACTGAAAATTTATATGGTGTTTCGGCCCAAATCCTCACTACCCTATTGAATTAGTTTAAGGGGGATAATTAATTTAAGTCCAATTAGGTTTCTAGTTATTTTTAACAATGCCATTCAAAAATAAATATTTTTTTGGGGTTATTTAAAAAAAAAGCTATACATATTTTCATAACAAGTAAAAAAACAGATCTTCCTTTTTTAAAATGCTATCAATGTGTTCTAAAAATAAAGTTAAAAAAATTTCAACAATCACGACATTACACGCAACTTGTGTGTGAGATACGATCGAGGGCACCAAAAAGGGGGATTGAAAACACTTTAAAACAGGTTCTAAAAAAATTATATCCGTGTTTAAATTTTAGGGTTTTCCCAAAATAGTTTCATCGCGTGGAATAGCAAGCATTTTTCTTAGTCATCAGTTTAGTAAAAAAAGTACAGATATTCTTTATTTTCCTTGGAATTTTACATGCAGGGAAAAAAATAGCTAAACATGCTTTTCACTGTAAAAAAAACAGACGTTTCTGAACATATGTGGCAGTAAGTTGCATGTAATTTTCAGAAACTTTTTCTGAGTATTTCGGATATCTATCTTTTCTCTCTCTCTCTTCTCTTTTCGGGCAATATCCAAGACATTTTGCTCATTTTAAAAACCCTTTTCAAATTTTTTTCTATATATAGAAATATCCGATTTATAGGATGACCTGTTTTTTTTGGTGGGAATTGAACTTTCCGCAATCCTAAACTCAAGGCAGCCCGCCTTAAACCCCCCTGGGCCCAACGGAAGGGCTAAAATGGCGTTTTTTTTAAACCCTTTTCCCAGGGCGTGTTGGCCCGATAAAGGATGGAATCATTGGCGAGTGCTTATATGCGTGTAGCTTTTCTAATTTGAAAATGAAGGAAAAACTTTCCCCAGCTTATCGAAAATTTTATAAAAAGAATATGTTTTTTACACACTATATGTACACCCCAGTATATGTACAACAGTAGGTCTTTTTATATTTTCAGAAAAATTTCAGTTAACAAATTGGGAATTTTTTTTAATAAGTTGTTTTTTAGTCATTTAATTATTACTTACTCTAATTAGCTATCTTTTTTAATTCTAAAAATAGAAAAGACAAGATTTTAAATATTGGCGTCCGTCTGTCTTTTTCTTATTTAACTTTATTTCTGACTGTCGCATATTTTGCAGTACTCCATTTTGTTTGTAACTCGTAACTATGTACTTAGCACGAAAATTTGTTAACGACGAAAATGAGCATTCTGCTTAAGTTTATCTAAATAAGCAAAGTATAAACAGATGAATGCCACTAGGGAACCAGTTTGCTTTAGTAAAACACAAGGTACCGAAATTCTTGAAAAAGTAGGCCTAATAACTTGTTATAGGTTTTAAAAATACCATGTGGATCTTTATATCTTTTACGAACGCCATTCTTTGAGAAAAATTTTTTTAGTTGTGGCGTGACAATTTTTGAGGAGTTTTTTCTCTCATTAGGGAGTAGCATACAAAAGAGAGAGCTTCTCTTTGTAAGAATCCAGAACTTCTTGATTTATCATGCACTAAACATACAATCACATTAAAATTTTCATCAATTGGGAACAACAAAAAATGGACTATTGTAAATAATTCCTCCATACGCATCGAAACGTTTATATAATCAAATTCAACTTTACTGAAATTTCCAGTGACGTAATTCGATAAGTTAAGCGCCCCCCCCCCCCCCCCCTTTTAGAAAAGGCTTCTCGTTATGTAACATATGATAGATAATTATTGAATACAAATAAAGACACAACTTTTTAACAATGAAAAAGGTCACATTTTTTTAATCCAGGTCTTTTTTTTGTCCAATTCAAAATGTCTTTTAGTGGTTGCTAACTTGAAATGTTTCACCTCACTAGATAATTGATATTTGTAATCTTACTGCTTTGTGCTTAGGTCAAACTGGTACTGTCAATAGACAGTTGAATACAGAGACTCTTCCGTTCATAGGCATAGGCCAAAACGCAATAGTACCAAAACAAATTGTACAACTACCACAAAACATGTAATCTTTATCGTTGGCTGAATGGGTTTTGTCACCAAAAAAAAAACGGTGTCCCCAAATATAATTAGATTATAAATCTTAATAATTGCATGCATGTAATACGGGCCCGATTTAGATTTACTTGAAGGTCATGATTAAAACTCTTGCCACCATAACTAATTTGACTCGACCTGAATTTCTAATTTTTTATAAAATCACCCAGCTCTTCAATTTGTTTATTGTATACTCCACGTTTTGGACGTGCAACTATATGAAAGTAACGTGGATTTTCAATAATTTGAATGTGCCCAAGAACTGATCCCCAGGCATATGAATAATATGACTAATTATTTTGTATTCTCGAAAAAAAGGCCTTTTGACTATGTTTTGAAATCGCTTGAGGATATTTTAAAAAAATATATTTGCATGAACATATTTATGCTTTGTAATAGCCAATAAATTTTAATTACTTTAGAAAAGCTCTTCACATCAACATCTGTTTCTTTACCAGAAAGAAATAACTTTAAGACCAGTAACAGTCTAAATACTCTATAACACTAGGGCTTCAAGCTAATATTGTAAACTACAAAATTTTCTGTTGTAAAACTGATTGTTATCTAACTTAATTTAAAAGGATGTCGACGTTTCCGTTACACAACTAAAGACTATGATTGACACCAGTAATGGCTTTTATGCAAAATATTGTAAATATGCTTACCGACCAACCGAATAACATTGAAATCATTTTATGCTATGCATTTTGTTTTCTGTAGTAATTAACCGAAATCATGCTTTCGACTGCCACATTAGTTATAATATACAATCTGCCACAATCAGCCTAAAAAATACATCCACTCTAGATAATCTTGGTTTTCTTTGAGATATTCCCTAGAGAAGTCGCATATTTGTAGGACAGTTTTTCACTTAAAATAAATTTCAGAAGATCAATTCCACATTCTTTAAACGTAAAATAAACAAAAATTGCTGTTTCGTTTCAGGTTCTCTGAAAATACAAGGACTCCCTCCAAAATATTCAAACTGTTCGTTCTAACACACCGCCTTCCGGCAAGAAAACTTTAATCTCTCAAAAGTAATTAAATACGAAATTGTTATGAAATAGATTTTCAAATAAATTGCAAACACTCATCGTTATTAAGGAGTTATAAAGTGAGAGTGTAGTTTAACAGACTATCTTGTTTTTACACTAATAATACCATTATTTCAAACTTAACCGGACTTGAGCAATCTTTCCTTCTGTTAGTTAAACTAGGAATTTCTTAGACAGCGACAATCCTTAAACTTATTCTCCGGCACAATCACTTGCCTTGGAAAATCCGTTCCTACGAGCCTCCTACTCTGACATCCTTAACGTCCTATTCGTAAGAGATTTCTTAACGTGAACGTGCAATTGTTAGTGTTTATCTTTACAGAACACATATTTATCCAGTATTTTTTTTTAAAGAACTCTTCACTTTCATTAAATTCATGTATGTTAATTTTGTAATGTAATTTACAAGTACTATATAATTTTGGCGAGACCAATAGCGCCCAATCGAAATCTTGGCGAAAAATAGAATTGCAGAACAACCAAGCGAAGTATAGCCACAGTTTAAGGATAACAGTAACTATCAGTCTTGCAAACCTGCGACTGGATAAAATTATAATCTAGCAAAGTGTTACAACTATCGCGAATTACATACACGTTTGTGTTTCATTTAATATGGGAAAGTGAACCATATAATTTATTGCAACACTGTCCTAGAAATTTTACTTCATACGGCACGACGAAGCATTAGTATGTAAATAATAATATACAACTCGGAACTGTTTTACTAAATTCATATAAAATTCAAACTTTATTTCAGATATATAATGCATTAAAATAAATTACCAAGAGTAAATACTGTAACAATCAATTAAATATTTGAAAGTAATAGCCAATCCCAAAAATTAACTCTAAAAAAATTACGGAACTATCCGAATAGCCTACTACTACTGTGTATTTGCAAACTTTATAGATATTCTTTACTGTACGAATACGCACAATTTGATGTTTTGGGTCTCTGATAGCATTATAATCATATATTTTAACCCCTCTAAAACCAATTTTGTGAAAGCGATTATCACTTTCATTTCCAAATAAATACGTTCATACAAAAAAGAAATTTAGAGTTCTGTATATTCATTTTCCGTTGAACTTAATTTCGTCCAATATAATAATTGTAAAGTACTATTGGGGATAACGATTTCAGAACACAAAACTCTGAAAAGGTTCAACCGTATTCCAATATATACTGAAGTATTTCATCACATAGCCGTTGCAGCTACTAGGAACCATTTTGTAGTGACATCCCTAGACACGACATTTTTTAACAGTGTATATCCGATAATTCCTTTTCTGATAGATCGTGTTGTTAAATCTTATATAATACTTTTAGCAGAAAGCTCTGATATTTGTAATGAACAAACCACTTTTTCAATATGTATTCTAGATTAAACATTTTGGCTAGAATTTCATGAAGTATTTGTTTTTGGAATAAGACCTTTGTAGGAAGATACTTCTCAAATCGTATCTAGGGTCTGTTATTTTTGTATCTTTAAAATAAGTTGTTTGACAGTGAAATTCAGTTGCCTAGATACAATGAATCTTTATGATAAGTCTTCAAAAATATTGGTGGAGGAGGGAACCAGGGACATCATGACCCTATCGTGTAGTTTTTGGCTTTTAACTGTAAAAACTACTATTTATGGGATGCTGTCAATATGCTAGCAATTTATACTTTTAAATAAGTCTTACACAATATATTTAGTATTTTGTCTGAAGTTTTTAGACTGCAATATATAAATTATAAATTATTGTTATAACTCAGATTTGGGGTCATGATCCCATTGTTTAGGATACATTACCCAACCCATATATTTTACTTTTAGTAGTACTTTAATTATCAAAATAATTTTCCATGTAACAAAAATAACATCTATATAAAGTTATATTGGGCTTCCACGCGTGACTTACACTACATGGACGATTTAAACAAATTTCGTTTGCGTATCAGAATTATTTTCCTTGTCTTATTCAAAAAAAAATATTGTACGCCAGTTTAACCCTGAACATATCCTATTTTTAGAAATCATAAAAAAACATTTTCATGTAAAAGTCATTTCACTAAAAAAAAAAAAGTGGGCATAACGGTGACTTACACTACATGAAGGAAGTCGAGTAGTTTTGTGGTTATCATTTTGAAAACTCCTCATTTTTTCTTCATAGTGCATGAATCGTCAACATTCTACCCTAGTCCTTATTTAAGTTCAAGTTAAAGCCTAAATATTTAATTGCAAAAAGTGTGGAGAATATCATAGGAAATAATTTATTAACAGTTTTGTGCGTGCACTTTTAACCCTACATTGAATTTGTGACTTTCTACTACACATGTGGAATGTATCACAGATTATGGCAACTTTAGAGGCAATAATACATATCTAAATAATTTTGAACATGGGTAATCTAAGAATTGCATACCATGGTAAAATCATAGTTAGAAAAAGTTACACATATCGTCCCCCAACTTGGTTTCGTGGTAATTTCCTTATTCTTCTTCATAGATTGTCTGAAAAAAACCTTCCTTCTCAGGGGCCATCCGCAAAAAAGACTCCTGACCTTGCAGATGTTTTCAGCTTTTCATTGAATATCTTATTGAATTTCTCTTAACATTTGGCCCACAAAATATTTAACATATTTTTCCTACAAAGGAACTAAAGCTCTTCTTGTCAGCATCAAATTCATTTGCTCAGAGTTTTGCATGAGAGTCTATTTTCCTTTTACAAACATTTCCATTTTGTTTAATCACAGTGTTTTTGTTTGGGGGATTTAATGAAATATTGGCAGTTTTAAGTAACGTATTTTGTTAATTTTTAAAAACAGAGGCAATTTTTTGAGTGTCGGAATTAGAAATATTTATTTTCCTTTGATGGGCAAATAATCATTTAAATCTACCATATTCGAAATAAATTGCCTTTTATACACATTGTCAGAAATGTATAATAAAGATATGTTTGGGCAGATTGTCTTATTCATAAGTGAAAACTTTACAAATCGTGGGTGCAATTTGCCTGTGAAGGTGTGGCCTGCTTTTATCCTCTCCTCACTGTTATCACCAAGTCCTCAAATGGGCCATTTTTCCATGACTAAAGGTAAGAGAAACCAATCATTGGCGGCAGAGAAATGCCATTCATTGTTGTCTTCACCGGTTGAACATTGGCAATAGAGGTGAGTGTATTTTTAGTTAAAGTGTTGTCCGTAAAGTCGATTTTTGCTTTCCTTTTCTTTAAAAGGGTTTTAAAAATTTTTGGCATGTTAAAATCTTTTATTATTTTTAAAAACCCAATTTTTTGAAACTATATTAAACACGCCAGAGGGAGGGGGCCCAATTTTAACATTTTTTAAAAAAAACCCCAACGTATATACAATGTTTCCACTTTTGGATTTTGCAAAGTTTGGGGAGGACCTTTAATTTAAAAAAAATCCCCGGGATTTTTAAAACCCCCGAGCTGGTAAATTTTGGGAACACATGAGCTATAATTTCACTTAAATAAAAAAATCCTCCCATCTTTTTTAAAAATTTAAAATAAATTAAATTAACAAATAAAACAAAATTTCTAGCATAAAAAAATTTTAAAATTGAACATGAACGCTTTAAAATTTTAAAAAAAACAAAAAATTTTAAAATTTTTTCACTTGGAAAATTTAAAAAATTTAAAATTTTTTAAATTTTTAAAAACCAAAAAAAAAGGGGTCTTTTAGGGAATTTAAGGGAAAAGGCCCTATTTTAAACCTTTTTTGGGGCCTTTGCTAAAACCCCAAAAAAAACCCCCGATTTTGTAACTTTTAAAAATTTTCATGTTTTAAATTTGGGGTTACAGGGGGAAATTTTTAAATTTAAACCCAAACTGGTGATGATCTACAACTTAAAAGGGGGCCCCAAACCCTTTTAATTGGGGGCGAAAACAAAAACCCGACCCGAGTTTTAAAGGGCCACTAATCTGGTTCTTTCCCCCCTTTTCCCGGGGTAACTCAATAACTCTAGAATTTCCAGTCACCCCTTTTTTTAAAATTGTCAGGGGCCCCTTTTAGAACAATTTCCCCAAAATTTTTTTCCCCTTTTTTTTAAAAATTTGGCAATTTGCATCTTTAACTGTCCGAGATTTCTTTTTTCCCGAACCTCCTCAACAGTTTTTTTTTTAGGGTTTGCTGGGGTATCGCAAAAACTTTTTGGGGCCGGGGTTTTTTCTTCTAACATGTCTAAATTGGTGTACCAACTTTTTCAAGTCCCTTTTAAAAAAAATTCTGGGGGTTTGGGGTTAAAGGGGTCTGTAGGATTTTCGGTCATAACGGGAAAGGGCCCTTTTTTTTTACAGAAAACCCCCCAAAAACACCCTGTATTTTTCCCCCAAATTTTAAAAAAACCCCAAAACAGCGGTTTTCCAATTTCTTTTCTAAGGGAGCTGTTTAAAATACGCCAACTAAATCTTATACCCTCCCCACCGGGGGGCCCCCGGGGGGTTTAAAAATTTCCCAAAAAGGGTTTTCCTTACCATCCCCAAAAAACTTATTTTTACCCCAACGGGCTCGGTCACAAGCATTGGGGGCCCCAGGGAAATTTTTTAGCATTGTCACAATACACAGGGGTGGGTTTTTTCCCCCACACCAAAAACCTTCTAAAAACCTTGGGAAAAAAGCATCAGTTGCCCAAGGGGGGGAAAAAAGTTTTAAAAAGTTTCTGCCCGGGATCCCGCCATGAAAAAAGGCCAAAAACCAGCCCTTTTGAGACATTTTTTTCCCCAGTTTTTACGTTTAGGGGGGCCCAGCAAATTTTCCCCCCCCCCACAACTTCGAAACTTTTGCCTCTCGTACTCTGTTTCGGGAAAGGGGGGGTTTTGGAAAAATTTTTCCCAAATTTTTTTTCCCCTTTAAAAACCCCCCCCTGCTTGGGCATTGATTATGATGCTCGTATGGGGTTTTTTAAAAACCAAACCCATATCCATATCCCCCAGGGGGGGAAATAAAAAAATCATTAAAATCCAAAAAATGGGAAAAAATTTTTTTAAAAGTGCATAATCAGCCCAAAAAAAACCCCGGGGGCTTTTGTTTTAAAGGGAAAACTATTGGATGTCGAAAATCTCTGGGAAACTTCTTAAACAAATTTTTTTCCCCGTACCCAAAAAAAAAACCATTTTCCCTCAGGGATATGGGTCAGTTTTGATAGCTTCGGATTTTTTCCCCCCTAAAGATTCATTTTTTTACCCTCTTTTGCATTTTCTGTTCACCTCTGCAATTTATCACCAAAAACCCCAAATTTTCCCCCCCTTTTCCCTTTTTTGGGTTTTTTTTTTAATCGACATTTCCTCAAAAAAGCAGAAACCAACCGAACAAAACCACAATGCCCTTTGGGGAAAAAAAGTAAAAAAAATTCGGTCTTTTCTTTATTTTAAATTTTACAATTAGAGTTTAAAAATAACAAAAACTCTTCCTCTAAATTTAAATTTTTTGGCATCTTCATCAGTAAAAGAAAGGGGGCCCCCCTTAGGGGGTTCCCCGCAGCCCGACGGAAAACCCCCCCCCCCTTTGAGATTGTGTAATCCCCTTTTCCCTCCAACCCCCCCGAGGGGGATCTCCCCGGGGGCTGAACCCCCGGGGGCGTGCCTCCCCTGCTCAAAAGAAGTCAATTTTTTTATTTCCTTTTCTCTATTTTGACAAAAAATCCCCATTCACATCGGGGGCAAATCCAGGTTTTAAAACCCGTCGGGGAAACAGTCCAAAAGGGTTGGGGGTTCCACATTGTCCCATTTTCAAAATTTTTTTGGGGTACCCCACTTTTCATTTTTGCTCCAATTGTAGCGCGAGCAACCCCAGTCGAGGAAGGGTTACTTTTTTAAATTTGGGGGCCCAAATCTGGGTGGGGGGTTGAACCAATTGAATCTCTTTTTCCACACTATACCTAGAACCTTTGACTCAAACATCCTGGAATACACGTATTAAGGAAAAAGTGCTCCCCCCCCCTCAATCAAATTGTCCTTTTGGGCCCTAATCGCAGATGCTTCTTCAATGAAATTCACTTCCCCCTCCGTAATCGACACTAGTGACACAATTGTCAACGTAGAAGCTATCTTGAAGCTTTTTAAAAATTTTAGGGGTGCCCAATTTCCCCTCTCCATTTCAAAAACATTAAACGCTCTTTTAATAAATGAGCTTAATTATGCCTCCAACAGAAATGGCGAACATGTGCCCCCAAAAATACTCTATTGTGGGCGAAAAACAATAAGGTTTTCCCTTTAACGTCATGCCCAAAAAAAGCAATAAATTTCCCGTCACTCTTGAAGACCCAAACGGAGAAAAACCCTTTTCCTTTTATCAGATATGACACCAATTTTCCCAGACCTAAAAATTTGGGCAGCCCCGTAGGAATAGACTCATTTTGGTTAATTCCAGTTTCTAGCAGTCTTCAAAAAGAATGGCCAGGGACTTTGAGAGGCGTCAAAGACAGGACGAACTTTGGTTGTACTATCTTCCTTTAAAATTGGTCGATGAGGTAAATAAAAGTCCCGGTTTAGATATTTCGTCTGTGGGGAAACCCTTTTTATTATTAAAAACTTGAACCATTCATCAAAGACTTCCGGATCTGTTCATCAAAATTTCCTCATTTTAGCTTTTGAGTAAATGGATTCCCGTCGCCTCCTTTGCTAAATCATAGTTGTTTAGGGAGGGGCTGGTTGCCAATCTTCCAGGGGATGTTTTGCTTCATATCTTCCATCTTTACCCTGGGAAAATGTTTTTTTCAAAAAGTTGCAAAATTGCTTGCTTGTTTTTTCTGCGTTTCTGGGCCCCAAAAGGGTCTCTAATCCCAACAATTCCAAAACCTAATTGGAGAGATTTAAACCCGTTCCACAAACCCTTTTGTCACTGTTGAGCTCATTCTTTCTTTTTGGGTTTTAGGGGCCCCTTTTCCCATTAAGTCCAACCTAGCTTGGTTTCCTAGCAAAATAAAACCCTTTTTAATTCATTTTTTTTGACCAGTAAAAGTTTTCCCGCGACGTCAGCTCCCAAAGAGAACTTTTAAAAGGGCCAGGGTTCTCTATGTCTGTCAAATTTAAATTTCCCTGACTTTTGTTCCCCGAATCCAAGACCCATTCTCAAAGGTTTGGTTTTTTCCCCCACAAATAACCTTTTTGGGCTTTAAAGCTTCCAAACTGCACTTTGGGAAAATGTCGTCCCCAAAATTCCCAGATATATTTTTTTTAGCTCTTTGTTTTACAAAGCCCCAGTGACTTCCCCCCCGAATAACCTGTGGCTGAAAAAATTCTTCTTTTATAGGGGCATAACCCATTTTTCAATGCAGTCGACTTTAAGACGTAGGGTTTTTGTCTCCTGTATCAACTATTTCACGCACTCGTCTGTTTGTATTTCCCCTTTCCCATTTACTACTAGCGTTGCAGGAAAACCTGAGGACTTCCGACGAACTGGAGTGCAATTTATTCCCCAGGGCTGATCCCAGACTTTAGCTTTAGCAAAGTCCCCCTGGGTTTGATTTTTGCCCATATTTTTCAGCAATACTTTCGGGTAAACTGAGCCCCATGATTGTTGTATGTTTCCTTCGACATATCAAAAAACCAACAAAGCCTTACATTTCTCGGCCCTGTGCCCGGAACTAAACCCAAATTTAAACAGCAACGTTTATCGGAAAAAGGGCACTTTCTTTTTTTGTGCAATGACATTCTCTGGGCCCTTTAAACCCTTTTTAATCCTTTCCCATGTTTTAAACCCTCACCCAAAAAAAACAAATTTATTTACCCTGACTTTCCCTTTCCGGAAACAAAAACAGTGGGGAGTAGAAATTCTATCTTCATTCCCCCCCTTTGGGAAAAAGCTTCTTTTTTAAAGGGTTTCCTGAACCCCCTTTTGGGTCCCAAAACCCCCCGGTTTGCGGGACTGATCCCCTCTTTATTTGCTATCTCCTGTCTCACCCAAATTCAAAAAAAAACAGGTTTTTTATCTGTCCTTGGGGGGTCCCCGCAGTATCCTGTCTCCCGCCAAAATTTTTAAAACCCCAGGAATACTTGCCCACCATAAAAGGGAAAAAAAATGGCGTCATACATTTCAGTGGGCGACACCCGGCTGTCTAAAGCTCTCAGATGAATTCCCAGACCCATCATACAATGAAGAAAATGAAAATGCCTTTTGAGAGTTTGTGTTTTTCATAACTAAAGTTTAAAAAAGTTTCTTATATAACTTTAAATAAAAAAATCTTTTTTTACCCCCCCCCCCGTTCCTTCAGCTTTCCCCTGCTTGGGATAAAACTTCTCAGTGGCCGGGTCCCCTTTTTACCAGGTTTTTTGGCTCTATGTTTTCCCCTTCCTACACTGTAACAAAAAATTGGAACTTGTCGGGTGGGGCCCCAAATGTTTGTTTCCCCGGATTTTTCAAAACTGTTTTTCCCAAAAAAAGGTAACCATTCCTAATGTTACCATTAAATTTCCTCAGTTTCAAAACGGGGGGAAGTTTATTTCGCTCTCTTCTTATTTTCGCCTTCCGAACCCCCTTTTCCCAGCCCCTCATCCTCCCACTCGGGTTTTTCAATCATCATGGTGCTTTCATTTAAGTTTTTTTAAATTTAAATTTCCCTGGGAAACCAAATTTTTTTTCTAATTCCTTCAGATTTTTTTTCTTCCCAAACATTTCCCTTTAAAAAATTTCAGAATCCAGCTTAAGTAATTCTTCATACTTGAGTTTCAAAATTTTGAAACTTGCCCCGGCGTCAATTCGTTTTTTTCTCAGTTTCGCACTCTTTTCCAAAGCTATTAATTCGTTTTAAAAATTTCCCGGGGAAAAAGCCGTCTTTAAAAAAGTTCTCGATTGGGAAAAATTTAAACCATTTTATTTGTGGGAAGGGCCCCCCGTTGGCGCCAAATTTATTAATTCTAACCAAATTTTTGAAAAATTTTTAGCAGCCAGAGTAAAGGGGTCGAATTTGAAAAACTTTTTTTTACAAAAAAAAAACCCAAAGATATATTTCAAGTGTTGCCCATGGCATTGTGCAATGATTGACGATTTACGTAAAATTTCAATGTCGGGGAGTTTAAAACCTAGCTTGGGAATTTGGGCAACACATGGGGCTAGTAAATTTTACTTACAATAACAACAAAATCTTTCCCTTTGTCTTTTGTTTTCTTTTAAAGTTGGGTTTAGCCCTCTTTAAATTTAAAAATTTTCAAAAAAAAAGAAATCTACAAATATTTTAGCTTTAATTTTTTAATAGATAAATCAAACAGAAGCTGTGAAGACACTACATTGTGGGCTTTCACTCAAAAACTAAAATGTGTTTTTAATGAGAAAAACTTTTTATTTTAAAATTTTAAAAGGTGTGGAATTACGCAGAGGTTTCTATAGAAGAAAATATGTACAAATTTTTAAGTAAAGCTTTTTTTTTAAAAAGGGTTTTTAGGAAAATTTTATATCTTTTTTGTGACTTACACTACAGTCAAAAATGAGATTTTTTTTCTTTCTAATTAAAAATATCTTTTAGTAAAAAATGCCCATTAATAAAGTGTTTTTAAGATAGTTCTATAATCTATTTTAAAATTTTTTCCCAAAAAAACTGATAAAATGTTTTTTTCTTAAATTTTAAAAATTTCCCGGGGTTTAAAATGATGAAAAAAAAAAAAAACGAGACCATGCT
>JAFNEN010005123.1:0-18742 GCA_019343175.1 Oedothorax gibbosus
GATCGCACGGGTCGTCCGGCGACGTATCCTTTTTTTTTTTTTTTTTTTTTTTTTCCAAGGAAGGCAGCAGGCGCGCAAATTACCCACTCCCGGAACGGGGAGGTAGTGACGAAAAATAACGATACGGGACTCTTTGAGACCCGTAATTGGAATGAGTACACTCTAAATCCTTTAGCGATTATCAATTGGAGGGGGGGGGGGGGGGGGGGGGGGGGGGGGGGGGGGGGGGGGGGGGGGGGGGGGGGGGGGGGGGGGGGGGGGGGGGGGGGGGGGGGGGGGGGGGGGGGGGGGGGGGGGGGGGGGGGGGGGGGGGGGGTTTTTTTTTTTTTTTTTTTTTTTTTTTTTTTTTTTTTTTTTTTTTTTTTTTTTTTTTTTTTTTTTTTTTTTTTTTTTTTTTTTTTTTTTTTTTTTTTTTTTTTTTTTACGGAGGGTCAACCACCAGTAATGGGGCTTGCGGTTCAATTTGACTCAACGCAGCAAACCCTACCAGGCCAGGACACGGCGAGGATTGACAGATTAAGAGCTCTTTCTTGATTTCGTGGGTAGTGGGCATGGCCGCTCTTGGTTCGTGTAGTGATTTGTCTGGTTTATTCTGATAACGGACGAGGCTCTAGCCTACTAAATAGACGCTCGGATCATTCCTAGTCCGGCGTTTCTTCTTAGAGGGACTGGCGGCGTTTAGCCGCACGAGGCAGAGCAATAGCAGGTCGTAATGCCCTTAGATGTCCTGGGCCACACGCGTGCCACATTGAAGGAATCATCGTGTGCTTTCCTTTCCGACAGGAATGGGTAACCCGTTGAACCTCTTTCGTGCTGGGGATTGGCGATTGCAATTATCCGCCATGAACGAGGAATTTCTAGTAAGCGTGGTGGCAACTCCGCTGCCGCTCGTGCCGAAAGGTGCCTCGAAGGGGGTTTGCGTCGGGGTGCCGTGGGTGGCAACTCCTGCTCGCTGGTGCCGAAAGGTGCCTCGAAGAGGGTTTGCGTCGAGTTGCCGTGTGCGTGGCAACTCCGCTGCTCGTTTTTCGGGCCAAAAAGGTGCTCGAAAGAGGGTTTGCGTCGAGTTGCCGTGTGCGTGGAAACTCCGCTGCTCGTGGGGTCCCGGAAAAGGGCCTCGAAGGGGGTTTTGCGTCGAGTGCGTGTGCGTGCAACTCCGCTGCCGCTCGGTGCCAAAGGTCCCCTCGAAGGGGGGTTTGCGTCGAGTTGCCGGGGTGGTGGAAACTCCGCTGCTCGCTCGGTGCCCCCTTGGAGGTGATGCGGAAAATTTCGGTGTGGGTGTTCAAGAGGACCGTGCGGTGGTCACCCGCCTCCCTTTGTCGCCGCGTCCGACTCCGCGGGGGAAGTGGGTCCGCGTTATGAATTACTCCTGCAACGTGCAGATCCCCTATGTGACCCAGATCAGACGAGATAACCCCCCCGAATTAAGAATATAAATAAGCGGAGGAAAAGAAACCAACAGGGATTCCCTTAGTAACGGCGAGTGAACCGGGAGAAGCCCAGGCCGAATCCCCCGCTCCAAGGGCGTGGGGAAAAGGTGGCGTTTAGGAGTGAGCGTCCCGGAAAGACGGACTCTGCAGCAAGTCCCCTTGACCGGGGCTGTTCCCCAAAGGGGGTGCGAGGCCCATAGCGCTGGGTTCTACCCGGTTTGCGATCCCCTTTGGAGGCGGTTGCTTGGAAGGGGCAACCTTTAATGGGGTTGGTAAACTCCACCTAAGGCGCTAAATACTTCCGGAAACCGTTTTAGAAAAACAAGGACCGTGAGGGAAATTTGCAAAGAATTTTGAAGAGAGAGTCAAGAGTACGTGAAAACTGCTTAGAGGTAAACGGGTGGCCCCTCAAAACCCTGTGGTGGGATCTTTCCCAGTCGGGGTGTCCCCCGTCGCAGGCTGGGCTTTGCATTATGGTACCCGTGAGGGGGCCGGCCTGGGGCTAGCGTTGCGTGGCAAAACCGACGCATTTGTTTTCCATCCGAAGGACGCCGCAACCGGTTGGTGGAGGGTTTCTTAAGAGCGAGAAAGGCAGGTGGCCGGAGGCGGGGCATTGTGTTGTTCGCCGGTTGTTAGCCATCTTGCAGGGCCGCCCGTCCGCCGACCGTGGCAAAAAAGAGGCCCCGGCTGGGCTTCGTCGTCTCCTCCTTGCGAACGAGCTATACTAGATTCGCAGGAGTTCGTGAGAGGTGCGTTCGCACGAAGCGAGTTGTGGCAAGCATCGCTCCGTCTCCGTGGTGAGCGAGGCTCGTGGGAGTGATTGACGGTTGCGGCGAGTAGATGGTCACCCACCCGACCCGTCTTGAAACACGGACCAAGGAGTCTAACAGTGCGCGAGTCAATGGGTCTTAAAATAAGCCCGGGGGCGAAATGAAAGTACAGGCCGGCGGGGGTGGGCCCGCATCGGGACCCCGTTCCCTCGCGGGCGGGGCGCACCGGAGACCCGCCGCGTTCCACTTGTGGAAGTGGCGGAGTTTGAGCGCAAACGTTGGGACCCGAAAGATGGTGAACTATGCCCGACAGGACGAGGCCAGAGGAAACTCTGGGGGAGGTCCGTAGCGGTTCTGACGTGCAAATCGATCGTCAGATCTGGGTCATAGCGGCGTAAGACAAACGACATTAGTAGCTGGTTCCCTCCAAGTTTCCTCAGGAAAAGCTGGGCTCATTGAATTCATTTCCCTCATCTGGTAAAGCGAATGATTAGAGGCCTTGGGGCCGCCCCCGATCTCAACTATCTCAACTTTAAATGGGTGAGAAGTCCGCCCTTGCAGACTGAAGGCCGGACGAGAAAAGGATGAGGGGGTGCCCAGTGGGCCACTTTTGGGAAGCAGAACTGGCGCTGTGGGATGAACCAAACGCCCGGTAAGGGTCCGATGCGAGACGCTCCCTGAGACCCCATGAAAGGTGTTGGTTGCTCTAAAACGTCGGACCCATGGCCAGAAGTCGGAATTCGCTAAGGAGTGTGAACAATCACCGACCGAAGGCAACTAGCCCTGAAAATGGATGACGCTCCCGCGTGGGGCCTATACGGGCCGCTACGGCAAAAGTTCCCTCGTGGAGGTTTACGCCCCAGTGAGTAGGAGGGTCGCGGTGGCCCTGCGGTTTAAGGTGCCGGGCGTTTAGCCCCCCTGGAGCCGCCACCGGTGCAGATCTTGGTGGTAGTAGCAAAACTCAAGTGAGAACCTTGAGACTGAAGCGGAGAAGGGTTCCATGTGAACAGCAGTTGAACATGGGTCAGTCGGTCCTAAGGGATCGGAGGAAAAACCGTTCCGAAGCGAGGACGTCTGCCGAAAACGCAAACAATGATCGGGTTTGCTCGCTGCCGACCGAAAGGGAATTTGGGGTTAAATTTCCCCCAAACCCCGGCCAAAGGAGATAGGTCCCTTTGGGGGGCCCAAGTGCGGTAACGCAAAAACCGAACTCGGAGGGCGTGACGGAGGACCCGGGGGAAAGAGTTATCTTTTCTTTTTTAAGAGTCGTGCCCTGGAAAACGGCTCGTCCGGAGATAGGGGGCGCTGTTCTCGTAAAAGCAAACCCCGTCTCTTGCGGTGTCCGGTGCGCCTTTTGGCCCTGAAAATCCGAGGGAGATAGTGTAATTTTTGTGCCCGGGCCGTACCCATATCCCAGCAGGGGCTCCCCAAAGGGGAACAGCCTCTAGTCACTAGAACAATGTAGGTAAAGGGAAATGGAAAATTCCGATCCGTAACTTCGGGATAAGGATTGGCTGTGAGGGCCGGGCTCGTCGGGTTGAGGTCCCGTAGCTCGCGGGAGCCGTACCCGGGACTGGGCGGGAATGGCTGTGTCCCAAAAGGGAGTCCGGTTCTGCTCGGACCAGAGTTTGGTTTGCTTGTTGAAAGCCCCGGCTGGAATGGTGGGGGGACTTCGGTCTGCACTATCGGGCGTCGACGGGCGGGCTAACGGTCCGACTCACAACTGGCACGGAAATATGGGAATCCGACTTTCAATTAAAAAATAGCATTGCGATGGCCGGTGAGCGGTTGCTGACGCAATGTGATTTCTGCCCAGTGCTCTGAATGTCAAAAGTGAAGAAATTTATCCCAAGCTCGGGTAAACGGGGGGAGTAACTATGACTCTCTTAGGTAGCCAAATGCCTGTCACTGATTAGTGACGCGCATGAATGGATTACGAGATTCCCAACGTCCCTATTACTATCTAGCGAACCGCAGCCAGGAACGGATTGAAAAATAGCGGGGAAAGAAGACCCTGTGAGTTGACATGGGTTGAGTTTGTGAAGAGGACATGAGGGTGTAGTAAAATGGGAGGTGTTTGCACCGTCGGGAAAAATACCACTGCTTTCATCGTTTCGTACTTATGGGTTTAAGCGGAAAGCGCCCCGTAGGATCCGTTCTAGCCCCAAGCGCGCTGCCTCCTTGTAGCGCGCGACCCGCTCCGAGGACAGATTAAGGGGTTGTTTGGGGGGGCGGTACACGGGTCAAATGGAAACGCAGATGCCCAAGGCGAGCTCAGCGAGGACAAAAACTCGGTAGAGCAAAAGGGCAAAAGCCGTTTGATCTTGATTTTCAGTATGAAACGGCTGCAAAAGCGGGCCTATCGATCCTTGACTTACGAGTTTTATGAAAAGGGGGTCAGAAGAGTTACCACGGGGGGGTAACTGGCTCGTGGCAGCAAGCGTTATAGCGACTTGGGCCTTTTTGACCCTTTCGATGTCGCTCTTCTAAAATGCGAAGCGAATTCCCCAAGCGTGGATTGTTCCCCACTTATGGGGAACTGAGCTGGTTAGACCGTCGCGAGACAGGTAGTTTTAACCACTGATGGACTCTTCGTTGCGATAGTAATCCTGCTCAGTACGAGAGGAACCGGGGTTTCGGACACTGGTTCATGTGCTTGTCGAGAGGCCAGTGGTCCCGAAGCTACCATCCGTGGGATTATGACTGAAGGGCCTCTAAGTCGAATCCCGTCTAGTCGATGCAACGATACCTTTGGGTACCACGCGCGTCGGTGGGCAACTTTAGCGGGGGGGACATCTGTCCAGACTGGGGCGGGGACCTGGCGACGAGGCCTACGGTCCGGAGCATTCCGGGAAGCCTATTTTTGCGTCCTTGCTCTAGATCAAACCCCTTGGGTGCGATGCGCGGGTCCCCAAATCGTCTGTAAAAGACTTTAGTACTAGTCTGGGTTTTGGGTACGTATTAGAGCAGCCACCAAAACTGCGATATACTGAGATTTACCTTTTTTTTTACTGGGAGATTTGTTGAGGGGCCCAAAATAAAATCATTTTTTTTATTTTTTTTTAATCCGTTGGTCTGTCTCATGAGGACTTTTGGAAAATTTTTTAAATTTTTTTAAAAAATTTTAAAAATTCAGTGTTTTAATTTTTTATCCATGCCGAGCAGTACTTCGAACTTAGAAAATTACGCCTTAACGAACTTAGAAAAGTTTTAGTACTTCATATTTTCTGTCTGTCGAATTGGAATTTTTGTATGAAAATTGGACTTTAAAAAATTTTTTTTTTAATTTACTAATCAGTTTTTTTTATTTGATCCCCTGCCGGCAAATAAAATTTGAACTTTGAAAAAACGCCTTAAAAAAAAATTAGAAAAGTTTTAGTACTTCAATTTTCGTCTTGCGAATGGAATTGTATTGAATTCGGATTTAATTTTTTTTTTTAAATTTACTAATTCAGTGTTTTTATTTTGAAACCATGCCAGAAGTAATTCGAACTTAAAAATATCTCGTTCGGACTAGAAAAGTTTTAGTACTTCATATTTTCCTCTGTCGAATTGAATTAGTATTGAATTCGGGGGTTGTAAATATTTCGAAATTTGCAATAAGTTAGGATTCATTTTAATAAATTAGCATTTCATATTTTTTCAAAACTAAATGCAATTGCTTCCCCCCATTCCCCGAGTTTGCAACCGTAATAATTAAATTAATAATTTTAAATTATAATTTTTAAAATTAATTTTGGCTAAGTCCCAAAAAAGTTGGTACTTCGAAAATCTTGTTGAAAAAAATTAGGGTAATAAGCCCAAAAAAACCCATCCATAGTCAAGGTGGGAACAATGTTCAACGAATAACTCCCTTACTTATACCTTGTAGAGTTTTTTCGGGTTTGCATGTGCCCAATTCACATTGCAACCCCGTAAAAATATTAGCAGGAGAATCGGCAAGAAAAGTAAAATTCTGCTCTGAATACTAAAGGCTAGGTTAATATATTTAATGAACGGTGAGCGGCAAAGCGAGCCTGGATCGCGAAGAGATCCCAAATAGAAGTGCAAGCAGTCCCGGGGGGTTGGCGAGTGATAGCAAGAAGGGGACTCTAGCAAACAAAAAAAACAATAAGAAATAGAAAACAAATTAAACTAATAATTAGTATTTTTAAAATGTATCAGGCAAGATGCTAACATTTAAGAGCTAAACAAAAGTTAATCACATGTCATCTTTTAAACGCAAACTTTTTGGAAAAAAGTGGAGTAATAGGGTTTTTTAGAGAGTTATGACAGCCCCAAAAAAAAGAGAGAAATTTTCTAAAATGAAAAATATTAGTCTAGGCTTATAATAAGTAAAAAGATATATTGCAGATTCTGTTCTAAAAGTATGAGAGAATGAAATGAAAAAATTTTCAGGATAATCACAGGAAGTTGTTTTTTTTTTTTGTAAATTCCCTTATATGAAAGATGGTTATGTAATCCAATTGAGTTATATCGATTGCTGAGGCAATGGCTAAAATAGTTGAGATTAAAAATTGAAATCAAAAAGTTAATTTTGGATTGATTTAGATTCGTTTTGAATGCATAATTTGATAAAAATTAAGTTTAAAAAGGTCTTTCAACCATTCCGTACAAAAGAGTTAGAATAAGAAAAATTAAGAAACATTTTAGTTTTAAAACAACAATTAACATGATTAGAAAATCAATATAACAGGGTGGCACTACAGGATTCCCAAAACTAAATTTCATTACTTTTTCACATGGACTTTTGGGATTCCATAGAAAAATCCATTGACCACAAAAGAATACCAATTATGAAATCGTAATCCACGAACGGGAAATTTCAAAACTTTTTGATGAAAACTAAGTTAAGGCAGGTGCAACCACTAAGTGACCTTCTTCTAACACGTTATGTTTAAAACGAATATAAATAATCTTACCTTTTATAATAATTTGTATCTTTTTTCCAAAATAAACTTTTCTCTACAAAGGCTATCAATAAAAAGATAAAGCTAATACCAACATCGGTATACATCCATTTATTTATATGGCATAATTCTGTTCTTACACATCCAAAACCAGCATCTTCAATTTGAATCTAATTTTAAAAAAGTTATACAGTGTCATGCCTAGTATTTTTTTGTACCGACCAAAAAATTACTAGGCAGGACATCCAACAGAGACAAACAATAAAAAATAAGACCAAGTGACAAATAAATTTTTCGCTAGGTCTATTTGTTACTGGTTGTCTCTAAGTCGCAGATATAAATTTTGTAAAACAAGATTTCATAAAAAAACTACTACAAAAAGCTATAACTCAAACTGCCAAATGACACCTTAAAATTTGGATTTGGTTATTCATTAAAATATACCTTTTCTCCAATAAAACTCCAATTATCCGAATTCCGATTACGAATGTGCTGGTTAGGGTCCAATGCTCGATTATTGGAGTTATGTTCTGCATAACTCGTCCAAATCATCTCTCTCCCTCCCCCCCCCCCCATCCATTATCAAAGAAAATAACCTTAAATTCAATAAAAAAAGTTTTAAATAATAAATTGTAATAATTAAAATAAACATTTAATACATTGAAGATGAGAAGAATACATTAAGATATCTTGACATTGGAATCCGATAAGACAAAGGTAATCCCCATTAGAAGAGGTCGTCTTTACTTACCGAAAAGTATTGCAATTAATAAATGCTACCTGATTTATTATTTTGCTGGCCTAGAATTTTCACGGCAACCACCAATGAGGGCATTGTCTCGAATGATTGACAATTTTTTGCCTTGCCTGATAGGAAGAGAGGCATGTTTAGTTTGTAGTTCGGTTCAGGCCAAAACCATGACCAACCAGAACATTTTCTTGATCCGTAAGAGTAGTGAATCACAAGAACAACTAAACCTGAACCCGCCCCATGACTGAACTCCACATACACCCGCCCACATCGGAGTTGCCTCTGACAGCCAAACACTCACACGAGCGGAGAGCACTACACGTATAGAGAGCTATTACCATAGCTCCCGAGCAAGCTAACATTATCACGGCGACATTGTGGCCTCCTTCAAGGCACCACGATCCGAGTAGATGAGAGCATAGACACGCTCATACTCGATCTTATCATCCTCTCCTCCCCGTGTTCGTAGGCGTTGCGAGAGATGCGGCATGTTCGAACCAACCCCAAGTGTCAATCCACTCGGGATTCCCACCGTGTGGACGCGATCAGAACGTTGTGGAATTCTTATGCTTTGTTCAGGTTTAGGTGGTTCTTGTGATCAATTACTCTTAAAGGACAAAAGCAAAAATGTTCTGTTGGTCTGTTTGGCCTGGAACCGGAACTACAAAACTAAACATGCCTCTCTCCTATCAGGCAGAGGCAAAAAATGTCAATCATTCGGAGACAATGCAACTCATGGTGGTTGCTGTGAAAATTATAGCAGCAAAATAAATAATCAGGTAGCACTATTAGATTGGCATACTTTTCGTCAGGTAAAAGGACGATCCTCTGCTAATGGGGATTACACTTGGTCTTACGCTTCCAAGATTCAAGATATCTTATGTACATCTTAATCATCTTCCCCCAAATTGTAATTAAAATTGTTATTTTAATTATTTAAAAAATTTATTATTTAAACTTGTGTTTATTGAAAATTAAGTTTAGTTTTTGGATATGGATAGGGGGGGGGGAGAGAGAGGAATGATTTGGAAACGAGTTTATTGCAGAACAGTAGAAACTCCAATAATAGAGCAATTGGACCTAACCAGCAACATTCGTATAATCGGTAATTCGGAAATTGTGAGTTTAGGAGGAAAAGTATATTGTTAATGACAAAATAAAACCAAATCCAAATTTAGGTGTCATTGGCAGTTTGAGTTATAGCTTTTTGTAGTAGTTTTTTTATTAGAATCTTGTTTTACAAAAGTATCCTGCGACATAAGAGACAAACATAACAAATAGACTAGGAAAAATTTATTTTTCAATTGGTAGATTTGTTATTGTTTGTCTCTGTGGATGTCCTGCCTAGTAATTTTTTACGGCGGTACAAAAAAATTACTAGGCATGACATGGAAACTTTTTTGAAAAATAGATTCAAATTGAAGATGCTGTTTTGAATGTGTAAGAAAGAAATGTATGCCATATAAATAAATGGATGTTTACAGATTGTTGGTATTAGCTTTATCTTTTAAATTGGATAACTTTGTAGAGGAAAAGTTATTTTGGAAAAAAAGTACAAAATATGTATAAAAAGGTAAGATTATTATATTCTTTTTAAACATAAACCAGTGTTAGAAGAAGGTCACTAGTGGTTGCACTTGAACATTAACTTAGTTCATCAAAAAGTTTTGAAATTTCCGTTGTGAATTAACGATTTCATAAATTTGGTTTTCTTTTGTGCGAGACAACGATTTTTCTATGGAAATCCCAAAAAGTAATGGGAAAAGTAATGAAATTTAGTGTGGGAATCTTTATGTCACCCCTGTTATATGGATTGTTAATCATGTTAATGTTGTTTAAATAAAATGTTTTCTAATTTTTTCTTATTCTAACCTTTTTTGTCCGGAATGGTTTGAAGACCTTTTTTAACTTAATTTGTTATAAATAATATGCATTCAAAACAATCTAATCAATCAAAATTAACTTTTTGATTTAAAATTTTTAATTTCTCAACTAGTGTAAGCAATGATACAGCAATTCGATAAACTCATGGATTACAATAACAATTTCCATAGAAGGGAAGTTACAAAAAAAAAACAAGCTTCTGTGGATTATCATGAAATTTTTTCATTAAGTTCTTCTAATACGTTTTAGAACAGAATCTGCAATATATCTTTTACATTAATTATAAGCCATAGATAATATTTTCAATTTTAGCAAAATTTCTCTCTTTTTTTTTTTGCTTCATAAACCTCTTCTAAAAAACCCTATTATTTTTTTCCAAAAAAGTTTGCCGTTGAAAGATGACATGTGATTAATTTGTTAGCTCTTAAATGTTAGCATCTTGCTATAGCATTTTAAAAATACTAATTTATTAGGTTAATTTGGTTTCTATTTCTTATTGTTTTTGTTGCTATAGTCCTTATTGCTAATCACCGCCAAAACCCCGGGAAGTGCTTGACACAGCTATTTGGGAATCTCTTCGCGATCCAGGCTCGCTTTGCTCGCTTCACCGTTCATTGAAATATATTAACCTAGCCTTTTAGTATTCAGTAGCAGAATTTTACTTTCTTGCATTCTCCTGCTAGAGTTCATTGTTTTTCCTTTTTGGCCGCATCTCAAAACTATCTTTTCCAGTCCCTGGAAGATTTGGTGCTCCACTATAGACCGAGTGTTCCGCAAACTCCATCGGAGAGGGGTTCAGTTGTGTATGGTGGGGATGGCCTCTAGACAGCACAGATGGAGGGACCCAATGCAAGGAAAGGGGGACACCCCGGACGATCCTGTACTTCTTTGGAAAGGCCATGGAAACACGTTAGAATATTTTTAACGCGGTTGCATGTGAATTGGGGCAACAATGCAAATCGAAAATAAACTCTAAAACAATGGTATTAAGGTAATCGAGAGTTATATCGTTTGAACATTGTTGCACCTCTGGACTATGATGGGTTTAGTTGCTTATTAACCTAAGTTTTCAACAAGATTTTCGAAGTACCAATTTTTGGGGACTAGCCAAAATTATATATTAAATTATAAAATTTAAAATTATTAATTAATTATTACGGTGCAAACTCGGTGGGAATGGGCGTGACAGCAATTGCATTTAGTTAGTTGTAAAAATATGAAATAGCTAACTTATTATAATGAATACTAACTTATTGCAATTTCGAAAAATTTACAAGTCAGAATTCAATACTCAAATTCCAATCGACACAAGACGAGAAACTATGAAGTTACTAAAACTTTTCTAAGTCCGAAAGAGGAGGATTTTCTAAGTTCGAAGTTTACTTCTCGGCTATGGAATCAAAATAAAAAACACTGAATGTAGTAAAATTAAAAAAAAAATTTAAAGTCCGAAAGTCAATACTAAATTCCAATTCGACAAGACGAGAAAATTATTGAAGTACTAAAACTTTTCTAAGTTCGTTAAGGCGTCTTTTCTAAGTTCGAAGTTATGCTCGGCATGGATCAAATAAAAACAATGATTAGTAACTTAAAAAAAAAATTTTAAAGTCCGAATCAATACTAAATTCCAATTCGACAAGGACGAAGAAAAATATGAAGTACCCCCCCTCAAAATTTCTAAGTTCGTAAGGCGTATTTCTTCTAAGTTCGAAGTCTACTGCTCGGCATGGATCAAATAAAAACAATGAATTAGTAAAATTTAAAAAAATTAAAAAATTTCAAAGTCCTCAATGAGACAAGACCAACGGGACAAAAAAAAATAAAAAAAATGATTCATTGGTCTCTCCAACAAATCTCCCTGTCAGAGGATAAGTATCAGTATATCGCAGTATGGTGGTGCTCTAATACGTTACAACACCCAGACTAGGACTAAAGTCTTTTTACAGACGATTTGGCACCGCCGCATCGGCACCCAGAGGGGTTGATCTAGAGCAAAAGGACGCACAAAATAGGCGTCCCGGAGAATGCTCCGGACCGGATTAGGCCTCGTCGCCAGGTAAGCCTGCCACAGTCTGGACAGATGTACACCCTCGGCTAAGTGGCCCACCGACGCGGACGTGGTACGAACGGGTATCGTCTGCACGACTAGAAGGGATTCTGACTTAGAGGCGTTCAGTAATTAATCCCACGGACGTAGCTTCGCACCACTGGGCCTCTCGACCAAGCACATGAACCAAAGTTGTGTCCGAACTGCGGTTCCTCTCGTATGGGGGGAACAAAAGAAAGCCAAAAGGGGGGGGGGGATTACGATCGCAACGACGAGTCATCAGTAGGTTAAACTAACCTGTCTCGCGATAGGGTATAACCCCAGCTCAGTTCCCTATAAGTGGCCGGTGAACAATCAACGCGTTGGCGAATTCTGCTCAGCAATGATAGGAAGAGTCCGACATCGAAGGAGCAAAAAGCAACGTCGCTATGAACGCTTGGCTGCCACGAGCCAGGTATCCCTGTGTAACTCTTTGACACTCTTGCATAAAACTCGTAAAGTCAAAAGGATCGTAGGCCATGCTTCGCCAGGTCCGTATTCATACTGAAAATCAAGATCAGCGAGCTTTTAGCCCTTTGCTCTACGCGAGGTTTCTTCCTCGCTGAGGCTCGCCTTGGGGACAGCTGCGTTACATTTAAGATGTACCGCCCAGCCAAAACAACCCCACCTGAATCTGTCCTCGGAGCGGATCGCGCGCTACAAGGAGGCAGCGCGCTTGGGCTAGAAGCGTGATCCTTACGGGGTCGCTTTCCGCTAACCGAGTAAGTAAAGAACGATTGAAGCAGTTGTATTGGTAATTCATGGAGGTGCAAGCACCTCTGGTCCAGCGAACCGGACCCTTTCACCCCCCGTCCCCCCCCCCCCGGTCCCCCCGCGAGCTACAGGACCTCAACCCGACGAGCCCGGCCCTCACGCCAACCCTTTATCCCAAGTTCGGATCGAACTTGCCGATTTCCCCTTTACCTACATTGTTCTAGGACTAGAGGCTGTTCACCTTGGAGACCTTGGGGGATATGGGTACGGACCGGCACAAAAAATTACACTACCCCTGGATTTTCGGGCCAACAGAGGCGCACCGGACACCGCAAGAGACGCGGTGTTTTTACGAGAACAGCGTCCCTATTCCGGACGAGCCGATTCCAGGGACACGAACTCTTACAAAAAAAAAAAACTCTTCCCCGGGTCCTCCGTCGAGTCTCCGAGTTCGGTTGCGTTACCGCACTTGGTCCCCAAGGACCTATCTCCGTGTCCGGGTTTGGGGGAAAATTAACCCCATTCCCTTTCGGCGGCAGCGAGACAAACACGAGCTGGTTTGCGTTTCGGAGACTCTCGCTTCGGAAAGGATTTCTCCGTCCCTTAGGACCGACTGCCCCTGTTCAAAAATGCTGTTTAATGGAACCCCTTTTCCACTTTAGCCTCAAAGGGGTTTCCCTTTAGTATTTGTACTACCACCAAGATCTGCACTCTGGCCTCGTCCTGTCTGGGCATAGTCACCATCTTTGCGGGGGGGGGCCCAACGTGTGCGCTCAAACCCGCCACTTCCACAAGTGGAACGCGGCGGGTCTCCGGTGCGCCCCGCCCGCGAGGAACGGGGATCCCGAATGCGGCCGACCCTCCGCCTGCCTGTACTTCATTTCGCCGCCGGGCTTATTCAGACCCATTGAATCGCGCACATGTTAGACTTCGTCCTTGGTCCGTGTTTCAAGACGGGTCGGGTGGGTTGAGCGATCTACTCGCAGCAAACTCGTCAATCACTCCACGCCTCGCATCACCAACGGATACGGAGCGATGCTTGCCACTAACTCGCTTCGTGGCGAACGCCCCTCTCAACGAAACTCCTGCGAATGCTAGTAATAGGCTTCGTTACGCAATGAGGAGACGACGAAGCCCCCGGCCTCTTTATTTGCACGGTCGGCGGACGGGCCGTCCTGCCAGAGGCTAAACAACCGGCGACACACAAATGCACGACTCCCGGCCCCTGCCGTTTCTCCGCTCTTAAACCGTCCACAACCCGTTTCCGGCGGTCCTTCGTATGGGAAACGATGCGTCGGTTTGCCACCAACGCTTAGCCGAGCCGGCCCCTCACGGGTACCATAATGCATGCCAGCCTGCGACGCGCACCCCGAACTGAATGATCCCCACCACAGGATTTCGAGGGCCCCCCTTTTACCTCTAAGCAGTTTCACGTACTCTTAACTCTCTCTTTAAAGTTCTTTGCAACTTTCCCTCACTGTACTTGTTGTGCGATCGGTCTCACGGAGTATTTTACCTTAGGTGGAGTTTACCACCCGATAGGTTGCACTTCAAAAGCATACCCGACTCCAAGAGATCGCCTCCGGATAGAACCTAGCAGCTATGGGGGCCCGCACCCACTTTGGCAACAGCCCGGTCAAGGGGACTTGCTGCAGAGTCCCGTCTCCGGCCCGCTCACTCCTAAACGCCACATTTCCCCTACGCCCTTGCGAGCGGGGATTCGGCGCTGGGCTTCTCCCGGTTCACTCGCCGTTACTAAGGGAATTCCCTGTTGGTTTTCTTTTCTCCGCTTATTTATATCTTAAATTCAGCGGGTTAGCCAACGTCTGATCTGAGGTCCGACATAGGTATACTGCACGTGGCAGGAGTAATTCAGTAACGCGGACCCACTTCCACGCGGATGTCGGACGCGTGGCACAAAAGGGAGGCGGAGTGACCACGCGCACGGTCACTCTTGAACACCCCACCGAAAGTCCTCCTCTCATCTCATCCCAAGCGGCACCGATCGAGCAGGCGGAGTGCCACGCACACGGCACTCGACGCAAACCCTCGTTCGAGGCACCCTTTTCGCACCGAGCGAGCAGCGGAGTTGCCACGCACACGGCAACTCGACGCACACACCTCTTCGAGGCACCTTTTCGGCACCGAGCGAGCAGCGGAGTTTGCCACGCACCGGCAACTCGACGCAAACCCTCTTCGAGGCACCTTTTCCGCACCGAGCGAGCGCGTAGTTGTCCACTCACACGGCAACTCGACGCAAACAAACCCTCTCGAGGCACCTTTCGGCACCGAGCGAGCAGCGGAGTTGCCCGCACACGCAACTCGAGCAAACCCTCTTCGAGCACCTTTTCGGAACCGAGCGAGCAGCGGAGTTGCCAACGCACACGGCAACTCGAACGCAAACTCTTCGAGGCACCTTGTCGGCACCGAGCGTAGCAGCGGAGTTGCCACGCACAACATCAAGCACGGCAACTCAAAACGCACACCCTCTCGCGGCACCTTAAATACTCCGTTAAACTGGTCGAGCGTCTCGTCAATCGGCGTTCGTTGCATTGCACGCAGTATCCATCCCCACGGGGAGAGAAACTAATCCGTTCCCTCCGCCCAGACAGACATGCACCGCGGCAACGCTTCTTCGGAAAGGACTAGAACACTCGTGAGATTTTAAACCGGCCGACTGTGAGTCGGAGCGGTCAATGGGAAGGAGACCCTTCTCGTAAGTCTTATCCGACCCTCAGACAGGCGAGTCCGCCGTGCGGAAAAAACCCTAGGCCGCAATGCGCGTTCAAAAGTTAATTCTCATGTGTGCTGCATTCCCCACAAGTCTCGCGAGCTGGCTGCGTTCTTCATCGACCCGTGAGCCGAGTGATCCCGGCTTAGAGTTTGTCAGAGTTTTTTGATTCCCGCCCGTCACCGAGGGGCGTTCATCGTATTGCGTTTCAAAGAAAATGTTCAGGACACTACTCCCCGTGGGTAAGAGGCCACCGACGCAACCTTCAGAACTCCATGGTGCGGTGCAATCCGGCTTAGGCGGCCCTCCTTGTCCAGCGAGAAGGACATCAGGGGGACTACTACTCTCCCTTCCAGGGAATAGGACGCCGAGCGGGTTGGGCGAGTTAGCCACGTGCACGGCAACTCGACGCAGAACACCCACATCGAGCATCGCCAGCGCGTTTTCAAAAACCCCATCATCCGAAGTCGCGGACTGTCAACGTCAGGGCCGACACCGAAATTGCGGCGCGCCAGAGCGGGCGCGTCTCTTCAAATCTAGCCCCCGCGTCTCGGGGACGAGGGACCTCCCTCTTGCCGTCTCGCGGCCGGGAATCAGGTACACATAAGGTTCGGCGTCTTATATCCTTTCAAAGTGGCACTTTCGCCGGGCACCCTACTATGCCCGACTACCGGCATCGGTTTCTCGGCCCCATCCGGGCAGACGGAAGACCGAGGATATTCACCTACTTCTCATCGCTCGCGACGAAAGGTTCGATAATGATCTCACCCCTGTTCACCGACGGGTACCTTGTACGACTTTTATTTCCTCTAAATAATCAATGGTCGGGCATCTTTTCTCGGCACTTCGCTCGACCCGAAAGCCAAATCGACAGCAATCCGAAGTCCCTCACTAAATATGCATCGTAATACGACGGCGTCGGTGTGGACATGCCAGGACCTAATCAACGCGAGATGATGACTCACGCTTACTATAAATTCCTCGTTCATGGCGGATAATTGCAATCGCGCAATCCCAGCACGAAGAGGTTTCACCGGTTTACCCCATATCCTGTCGGAAAGGGAAAGCACCGAGATTCCTTCAATGTTGCCGCGTGTGCCCAGGAATCTAAGGGCATTACAGACCTCTATTGATCTGCCTCGTGCGGCTAAACGGCGCCAGTCCCTCTAAGAAGGAAACGCCGGACTAGGATGATCCTAGCGTCTATTTTAGTAGCTAGAGCCTCGTCCTTTATCAGAATAACAGACAAATCGACTCCCGAACCAATAGCGGCCATGCACACTACCCACAAAATCAAGAGAGCTCTTTCTGTCAATCCGCGGCGTGTCCTGGCCTGGTATGGTTTGCTGCGTTGAGTCAAATTGAACCCGCAAGCCCATTACTGGTGGTGACCCTCCGTCAATTCCTTTAAGTTTTCGCTTTGGCACCATACTTTCCCCCGGAACAAAAGCTTTGTTTCCCGGAAGCTGCCCGGCGTGTCATTGAGGACACAGCCGGATCGCTGGCTGGCTCGGGGGGGGGGTTTAATGTTAAACTAGGGCGGTATCTGATCGCCTTCGTCCTCTAACTTTCTTTTCTTGATTAAGGGAAACTTTTTGGAAAATGCTTTGCAGTAGTTCGTCTTGCGACGGTCCAAGAATTTCACCTCTACGTCGCAATAAATGCCCCGTCTTTTTTCCTTTTAAATCATTCCTCGTGTTCCAAAAACCAAAAAAATAAACCGAGGTCCTATTCCTTATTCCATGCACCATTGTTCAGGCGTCACGCCTCTTTGAGCACCCAATTTATTCAAAGTAACTGCCGGTCAACCGAGACAAACCCGGGGAAATCATCAAGGGAAAACCGCTGGGTTGTTCAGAACGGGCCCTTACCGGGGGGTTAGGCGGACCGCCCGACTAAATGAGATCCAAATACAGCTTTTTAACCGCAACACTTTAAATCGCTATGGGGCAAATGTTACCGGGCTGCTTGGGACTTGGTTTTCCCTCCAATTGATAATCGTAAGGGTTTAGAGTGTACCATTCCAAATTTCGGGGTCTCAAAAAGGGCCCTATCGTTTTTTGTCCTACCTTTTCCGGGATGGGTAATTTTGGCGTGTGCTTCCTTGGTTGGTACCGTTTTCAGGTCCCCCTCCCAATCGAACCCTGTTCCCCTACCCGTTACGACATGGTAGGCCATAAAATACCTCGACAGTTGATAAGGCAGACCTTGAAAGGATCTCGCCGGGAGGCCCGTGCGATCAGCCCAAAATTTTAAAAGAGTCACCCCGTTCAAAGGACACAAGGCCCGATTTATTTTGGTCTAATAAAAGCGCTCGTTCCCGAAGGTCGGAGCTCTGCTGCATGTATTAGCTCTAGAATTGCCACAGTTATCCAAGTAACTAAGTACGATCCAAGGAACCATAACTGATTTAATGAGCCATTCGCGGTTTCGCCATAATACGGCCTGTACTTAGACATGCATGGCTTATCTTTGAGACAAGCATATGATTACTGGCAGGATCAACCAGTATTCTCTCGAACTCTCTCATGTTTCTCCGTTTCAGGAAAAGCCTTTCCACCATCGAGGGACCCCCACCATCAAAGGGCCCCTGTATTTGATATTGCCCCAGAAATATTGCCATAAAATAAAATACAAACGTCGCACTCTCGGCAGACGGTTCTCGACTCACCACGTCCCGCGCTGCATATTGCAGCGGGGCGAGGAAACAACAAGGGTAAAAAGGACGACAAGCGAGTAGAGTTGGCCACGCGCACGGCTTCAACTCACACCCCACCCGCAGCCCGATGCTACGATCACATATGCACCATATTCCCACAGAAATAATTTCCGCGATGGAGCGGCACGGCACGGGGGCCGGACCACTCGCAGAGAAGCTGAGACGTGAGGGAAGCAGGCCAGACTAGCAGACACTGTGATCCACCAGCTGAACCCTAGGAGCACAGACACTGTGCCCCATATATAAGGCGCAGAACAGCAACTACTACCAACCCAAAACCAGTTCCGACTTTCCCCCTCCGCTTTCTCGTCGTCGCGTTTCCCCCACTACGGGAGGAAAAAAAAAACCTCTGACCTACAACCTGTTTTAGCCGAACGGGTGACGAGAGGTGGTCCGTTTGCCGTACTTTGTACTTTGAAACTCGTTCGGACTTAGAAAAAAGTCGGGACTCTGAAATTCGTTCGGACTCTGACATATTTTTTGAAATTTTCGTTGGTTTGTTTTGACAACTTATGAACGTAAAAGCAAACTTTCACATTAAAAAACATTTTTTCTACATTCAATTACTCCATAAAGAAAAAATAATGCAAAGAACATTTGTTGACTGCTTTTTATTATTTTAAGTGTCGTAATTATTAAAATTAAATCCCTTTTAAAAAGGTCGTTCGGGCCCCTGCAAAAGTTTGGTTTTTTTGAAAACTTTCGATCGTAAACGCAAACATCCAAAATTAAATTTTTTTCAATTAAAAA
>JAFNEN010005129.1:0-10753 GCA_019343175.1 Oedothorax gibbosus
TGAACAATGGTGCATGGAATAATGGAATAGGACCTCGGTTCTATTTTGTTGGTTTTCGGAACACGAGGTAATGATTAAGAGGAACAGACGGGGGCATTCGTATTGCGACGCTAGAGGTGAAATTCTTGGACCGTCGCAAGACGAACTACTGCGAAAGCATTTGCCAAGAATGTTTCCATTAATCAAGAACGAAAGTTAGAGGATCGAAGGCGATCAGATACCGCCCTAGTTCTAACCATAAACGATGCCAGCCAGCGATCCGGCTGTGTTCCTCAAATGACACGCCGGGCAGCTTCCGGGAAACCAAAGCTTTTGGGTTCCGGGGGAAGTATGGTTGCAAGCTGAAACTTAAAGGAATTGACGGAGGGTCACCACCAGTAATGGGGCTTGCGGTTCAATTTGACTCAACGCAGCAAACCCTACCAGGCCAGGACACGGCGAGGATTGACAGATTAAGAGCTCTTTCTTGATTTCGTGGGTAGTGGTGCATGGCCGCTCTTGGTTCGTGTAGTGATTTGTCTGGTTTATTCTGATAACGGACGAGGCTCTAGCCTACTAAATAGACGCTCGGATCATTCCTAGTCCGGCGTTTCTTCTTAGAGGGACTGGCGGCGTTTAGCCGCACGAGGCAGAGCAATAGCAGGTCTGTAATGCCCTTAGATGTCCTGGGCCACACGCGTGCCACATTGAAGGAATCATCGTGTGCTTTCCCTTTCCGACAGGAATGGGTAACCCGTTGAACCTCTTTCGTGCTGGGGATTGGCGATTGCAATTATCCGCCATGAACGAGGAATTTCTAGTAAGCGTGAGTCATCATCTCGCGTTGATTAGGTCCCTGGCCCTTGTCCACACCGCCCGTCGCTATTACCGATTGAATATTTTAGTGAGGACTTCGGATTGGCTGTCGATTTGGCTTTCGGGTCGAGCCGACGTGCCGAAAAGATGCCCGAACTTGATTATTTAGAGGAAATAAAAGTCGTAACAAGGTACCCGTCGGTGAACCAGCGGGTGGATCATTATCGAACCTTTCGTCGCGAGCGAGAGAAGTAGGTGAATCTCCTCGGTCTTCCGTCTGCCCGGATGGGGCCGAGAAACCGGTGCCGGTAGTCGGGCATAGTAGGGTGCCCGGCGAAAGTGCCACTTTGAACGGATATAAGACGCCGAACCTATGGTGTACCTGATTCCCGGCCGCGAGACGGCAAGAGGGAGGTCCCTCGTCCCTCGAGGACGCGGGGGCTAGGTTTGAAGAGACGCGCCCGCTCTGGCGCGCCGCACTTTCGGTGTCGGCCCCTGACGTTGACGTCCGCGACTTCGGATGATGGGGTTTTTGAACGCGCTGCGATGCCTCGAGTGGGTGTTCTGCGTCGAGTTGCCGTGCACGTGGCTAACTCCGCAACCCGCTCGGCGTCCTATTCCCTGGAAGGGAGGTAGTAGTCGATGTCCTTCTCGCTGACAAGGGAGTGCCCGGCCTAAGCCGGATTGCACGCACCATGGAGTCTTGAAGGTTCGTCGGTGGCCGCTTCCCCTACGGGGAGTAGTTGTTCCTGAACATTTTCTTTGAACGCAATACGATGAACGCCCTGGTGACGGGGCGGGAATCAAAACTCTGACAACTCTAAGCAGTGGATCACTCGGCTCACGGGTCGATGAAGAACGCAGCCAGCTGCGAGACTTGGTGTGAATTGCAGAACACATTGAGCATTAACTTTTTGAACGCGCATTGCGGCCTCGGGTTCTGCCCGGGGCCTCGCCTGTCTGAGGGTCGGATAAGACTTACCGAGGAAGGTTCTCCTTCCCATTGACCGCTCCGACTTCACAGTCGCCGGTTTAAAATCTCACGAGTGTTCTACGTCCTGTCGAAGAAGCGTTGCCGCGGTGCATGTCTGTCTGGGCGGAGGGAACGGATATTTCTCTCCCCGTGGGATGGATCTGCGTGCAATGCAAAGAACGACGATTGACGAGACGCTCGCCAGTTTAACGGAGTATTTAAGGTGCCTCGAGAGGGTGTGCGTTTGAGTTGCCGTGTGCGTGGCAACTCCGCTGCTCGCTCGGTGCCGACAAGGTGCCTCGAAGAGGGTTTGCGTCGAGTTGCCGTGTGCGTGGCAACTCCGCTGCTCGCTCGGTGCCGAAAAGGTGCCTCGAAGAGGGTTTGCGTCGAGTTGCCGTGTGCGTGGCAACTCCGCTGCTCGCTCGGTGCCGAAAAGGTGCCTCGAAGAGGGTTTGCGTCGAGTTGCCGTGTGCGTGGCAACTCCGCTGCTCGCTCGGTGCCGCTTGGATGTGATGCGGAGACTTTCGGTGTGGGTGTTCAAGAGTGACCGTGCGCGTGGTCACTCCGCCTCCCTTTTGTCGCCGCGTCCGACTCCGCGTGGAAGTGGGTCCGCGTTACTGAATTACTCCTGCCACGTGCAGTATACCCTATGTCGACCTCAGATCAGACGAGATAACCCGCTGAATTTAAGCATATAAATAAGCGGAGGAAAAGAAACCAACAGGGATTCCCTTAGTAACGGCGAGTGAACCGGGAGAAGCCCAGCGCCGAATCCCCCGCTCGCAAGGGCGTGGGGAAATGTGGCGTTTAGGAGTGAGCGTGCCGGAGACGGACTCTGCAGCAAGTCCCCTTGACCGGGGCTGTTGCCCAAAGTGGGTGCGAGGCCCATAGCTGCTAGGTTCTATCCGGATGCGATCTCCTTGGAGTCGGGTTGCTTGGAAGTGCAACCTTAATCGGGTGGTAAACTCCACCTAAGGCTAAATACTTCCGTGAGACCGATAGCAAACAAGTACCGTGAGGGAAAGTTGCAAAGAACTTTGAAGAGAGAGTTCAAGAGTACGTGAAACTGCTTAGAGGTAAACGGGTGGGCCCTCGAAATCCTGTGGTGGGATCATTCAGTCGGGGTGTCGCGTCGCAGGCTGGGCATGCATTATGGTACCCGTGAGGGGGCCGGCTCGGCTAGCGTTGCGTGGCAAACCGACGCATTTGTTTCCCATCCGAAGGACGCCGCAACCGGTTGGTGGACGGTCTTAAGAGCGAGAAACGGCAGGTGGCCGGAGGCGTGCATTTGTGTGTCGCCGGTTGTTAGCCATCTTGCAGGACGGCCCGTCCGCCGACCGTGGCAATAAAGAGGCCCGGCTGGGCTTCGTCGTCTCCTCCTTGCGTAACGAGCTATACTAGCATTCGCAGGAGTTCGTTGAGAGGTGCGTTCGCACGAAGCGAGTTCGTGGCAAGCATCGCTCCGTCTCCGTTGGTGATGCGAGGCTCGTGGGAGTGATTGGCGGTTTGCGGCGAGTAGATCGGTCACCCACCCGACCCGTCTTGAAACACGGACCAAGGAGTCTAACATGTGCGCGAGTCAATGGGTCTTGAATAAGCCCGGCGGCGAAATGAAAGTACAGGCCGGCGGAGGTCGGCCGCATTCGGGATCCCCGTTCCCTCGCGGGCGGGGCGCACCGGAGACCCGCCGCGTTCCACTTGTGGAAGTGGCGGAGTTTGAGCGCACACGTTGGGACCCGAAAGATGGTGAACTATGCCCGGACAGGACGAGGCCAGAGGAAACTCTGGTGGAGGTCCGTAGCGGTTCTGACGTGCAAATCGATCGTCAGATCTGGGTCTAGCGGCGTAAGACTAATCGAACCATCTAGTAGCTGGTTCCCTCCGTAAAATAAGTTGAGTGAAATTTCATTCCTTAAATTTATTAAATTAATTTAAACAAATTTAAAAATATAAAATAATGTAATATTATTTGTTAATTTTACTAGTTTAGTTAACTAATCTCTTAAAACTAATCCAGAATTTCACGATTTCGGTGTTATGCGTTTTCTTCAAAGTCAGGCATTATCAGAGCTACACGGTGGCAATTGGCGACGGGCGGGCGTCGTAATTTGAACCGCAGTCAAGTGACGATGGATGTTATCAAAATTATTTTTATTGCACAATTTAAGGTTTTTTAAACAATTCTTAGTATTTTTTTTACTAAATTTAATTTTTTTTACATTTTTGTTAATTTTTGGAATTTAACTTTTTAGATATTTGACTGCTTTAAAATATCAACCATGGTAACATGTTTTTAATATGTAGGATTTGCGAGCGCGCGGGTTTATTTAAGGTTATATTTAAGTGTATGGATACCAATTTTTAACTGTTTTTAAATTTTAATATTTATTTTTAATTTAAAAGATTCATTATCGCTTCTCGGCCTTTTGGCTAAGATCAAAGTGTAGTTTGTTTTTATGTACTGCACGATCTTGCCCCCTTTAGGGGGCTCTGTTTATTCAAATTTTACCGCCGTTTGGCTTGTCTGTACAAATTATTTTTTCATCAATAAAGAAGTTTTTATCTGTTCTTATCAGCTTAATATCTGATACGGTATCTATTCGATGCCTTCGATATTAAACTAATTTTTGTAACAGGGTTTGTGTAGGGCATTTATGTCCGCCAAGCCATGGGTTCACGAGTCGTTGCACTACAGACTCGAAGGGCCCAAAATAATAAATAATAGTAGATCACACCACATACACACTTTCCAATGCAATATAATTTGTTGAACCCTCTGAGGGATAAGCAAATTAACTGAAGTGTAAACTTGTTTTCTCTGCAAGAGATTTAAGCTACAATTTTTAAAATGCACAAATACCTAACATTTATTGTTAGATAGGTATTGTTTCCTTGTTCTTACAGGCAACAATGATACAATTAACCTTTTTTTCTTTCTTTTTATTGCTTTAATTAAAATTGGGTTATTCGAATTACTTGAATGTCTGAACTATTCAATATATTAATTTAACCTATTTCTTTCGGAGCTTTGACACAGCCCATTATGTCTCGTAATTTGTGCATTTTAAAATATAATAATTATAAATATTTATCCATAAATATTTATTCAGTTTTATTACTATTCAGTATATTAATTTAACCTATTTCTACCTCCTTTCGGAGCTTTGACACAGCCAATTATGTCTCGTAATTTGTGCATTTTAAAATATAATAATTATAAATATTTATCCATAAATATTTATTTAGTTTTATTACTATTCAGTATATTAATTTAACCTATTTCTACCTCCTTTCGGAGCTTTGACACAGCCAATTATGTCTCGTAATTTGTGCATTTTAAAATATAATAATTATAAATATTTATCCATAAATATTTATTTAATTTTATTACTATTCAGTATATTAATTTAACATATTTCTACCTCCTTTATTACTATTCAGTATAAAAAAAATTCAGTATATTAAAATTATGGCGCGAAACGACAAAATCTTAAGTTTTTATAATGATATTTACAATACAGATCCAATTATAAACTTCACTTTGAATATGTAGATGGCGCCATGAATAATAATTTCAAGCTTTGAACCTGAGAAGCACCAGGGTTCAGTAGCTCAGTGGATATGGCGTTCTCAAGTCTGATAAGTCTCAAGTCTGTTAATTTATCCATAAATATTTATTTAGTTTTATTACTATTCAGTATATTAATTTAACCTATTTCTACCTCCTTTCGGAGCTTTGACACAGCCAATTATGTCTCGTAATTTGTGCATTTTAAAATATAATAATTATAAATATTTATCCATAAATATTTATTTAGTTTTATTACTATTCAGTATATTAATTTAACCTATTTCTACCTCCTTTCGGAGCTTTGACACAGCCAATTATGTCTCGTAATTTGTGCATTTTAAAATATAATAATTATAAATATTTATCCATAAATATTTATTCAGTTTTATTACTATTCAGTATATTAATTTAACATATTTCTACCTCCTTTATTACTATTCAGTATAAAAAAAATTCAGTATATTAAAATTATGGCGCGAAACGACAAAATCTTAAGTTTTTATAATGATATTTACAATACAGATCCAATTATAAACTTCACTTTGAATATGTAGATGGCGCCATGAATAATAATTTTAAGCTTTGAACCTGAGAAGCACCAGGGTTCAGTAGCTCAGTGGATATGGCGTTCTCAAGTCTGATAAGTCTCAAGTCTGTTAATTTATCCATAAATATTTATTTAGTTTTATTACTATTCAGTATATTAATTTAACCTATTTCTACCTCCTTTCGGAGCTTTGACACAGCCAATTATGTCTCGTAATTTGTGCATTTTAAAATATAATAATTATAAATATTTATCCATAAATATTTATTTAGTTTTATTACTATTCAGTATATTAATTTAACATATTTCTACCTCCTTTCGGAGCTTTGACACAGCCAATTATGTCTCGTAATTTCTTATAATCTCTTCTTGTAATAAATCTCGAAATAAAAAAAATATTAAAAATGAAAAAACTTGTGTGATTTGTTTTTGGAAGATTAAGAAGTATATAATGAAAAACATTCTTTGTTTAATTCATTTTATTTGTGGAGGTATGAATAAAAGTTTGTGAAAAATTTTTAACATTATGGGCGTTCAACTTTGACTGTGTATATCTCAACAAAAAATGCAAATGACTTAATTTTCTTTTGGATCTGTTGTATTTTGCAGATGATAAACATTTTTATATAAAAAATTTGGACGGGCGGGCGTCGTAATTTGAACCGCAGTCAAGTGACGATGGATGTTATCAAAATTATTTTTATTGAGCAATTAAAGGTTTTTTAAACAATTCTTAGTATTTTTTTTACTAAATTTAATTTTTTTTACATTTTTGTTAATTTTTGGTCAAGTGACGATGGATGTTTTCAAAATTATTTTTATTGAACAATTTAAGTTAACTAATCTCTTAAAACTAATCGGTTTAAATTATTTGTCTTGTGAATTACGAGGCATAATTGTCTGTGTCCTAAAGGAGGCTGGAAATAGTAAGTCAGTGGTCTGTTTAATTGGTTATTAAAATTGGTTAATTAAGTAATTTTTAATAAAGGATTTTTTGGCGAATGTTATGCGTTTTCTTCAAAGTCAGGCATTATCAGATCTACACGATGGCAATTGGCGACGGGCGGGCGTCGTAATTTGAACCGCAGTCAAGTGACGATGGATGTTATCAAAATTATTTTTATTGAGCAATTTAAGGTTTTTTAAACAATTCTTAGTATTTTTTTTACTAAATTTAATTTTTTTTACATTTTTGTTAATTTTTGGTCAAGTGACGATGGATGTTTTCAAAATTATTTTTATTGAACAATTTAAGGTTTTTTAAACAATTCTTAGTATTTTTTTTACTAAATTTAATTTTTTTTACATTTTTGTTAATTTTTGGTCAAGTGACGATGGATGTTTTCAAAATTATTTTTATTGAACAATTTAAGTTAACTAATCTCTTAAAACTAATCGGTTTAAATTATTTGTCTTGTGAATTACGAGGCATAATTGTCTGTGTCCTTAAGGAGGCTAGAAATAGAAAGTCAGTAGTCTGTTTAATTATTCAATTAGGTTATTTCTTAAAGTCTGTTACTTATTAAAATTGGTTAATTAAGTAATTTTTAATAAAAGATTTTAAAATAAGTTGAGTGAAATTTCATTCCTTAAATTTATTAAATTAATTTAAACAAATTTAAAAATATAAAATAATGTAATATTATTTGTTAATTTTACTAGTTTAGTTAACTAATCTCTTAAAACTAATCCAGAATTTCACGATTTCGGTGTTATGCGTTTTCTTCAAAGTCAGGCATTATCAGAGTTACACGGTGGCAATTGGTGACGGGCGTCGTAATTTCGTAACCGCAGTCAAGTGACGATGGATGTTTTCAAAATTATTTTATTGAACAATTTAAGTTAACTAATCTCTTAAAACTAATCGGTTTAAATTATTTGTCTTGTGAATTACGAGGCATAATTGTCTGTGTCCTAAAGGAGGCTGGAAATAGTAAGTCAGTAGTCTGTTTAATTGGTATTAAAATTGGTTAATTAAGTAATTTTAATAAAGGATTTTTTGGCGAATGTTATGCGTTTTCTTCAAAGTCAGGCATTATCAGAGCTACACGGTGGCAATTGGCGACGGGCGGGCGTCGTAATTTGAACCGCAGTCAAGTGACGATGGATGTTATCAAAATTATTTTTATTGCACAATTTAAGGTTTTTTAAACAATTCTTAGTATTTTTTTTACTAAATTTAATATTTTTTACATTTTTGTTAATTTTTGGAATTTAACTTTTAGATATTAGACTGCTTTAAAATATCAACCATGGTAACATGTTTTTAATATGTAGGATTTGCGAGCGCGCGGGTAATAATAATAAATAATAATAAATATAATATAATAATAATAATATATATAACGCCATAATAATAAAATTTACTATAATATTTACCATAATAATAAAATATAAAATTAATAAAGTTCACATTCCTAATGTAGATGGCGCCATGGATATTCGTGCTGGTCACATGACTTGGGTATCACATGACTTGGTGCTCTCATGATATACCTAAGCGGGTCCTGAAATAATATAATCAAATATATATAGGGCGTTCTTCAACGTCATTTAGAACAACGATAAGTAAATGAATGATTAAAAAGATTAATAATTTCATTATTGAGTTAGTAATATTTTTAACGCGGTTGCAATGTGAATTGGGCAACAATGCAAATCGAAAATAAACTCTAACAATGGTATTAAGTAATCGAGAGTTATATCGTTGAACATTGTTGCACCTTGACTATGGATGGGTTTAGTTGCTTATTAACCTAAGATTTTCAACAAGATTTTCGAAGTACCAACTTTTTTGGGGACTTAGCCAAAATTATATATTAAATTATAAATTTAAAATTATTAATTTAATTATTACGGTTGCAAACTCGGGGGAAATGGGCGGAAGCAATTGCATTTAGTAGTGTAAAATATGAAATAGCTAACTTATTATAATGAATCCTAACTTATTGCAAATTTCGAAAATATTTACAAGTCCGAATTCAATACTAAATTCCAATTCGACAAGACGAGAAAATATGAAGTACTAAAACTTTTCTAAGTCCGAACGAGGAGTTATTTTCTAAGTTCGAAGTTACTTCTCGGCATGGATCAAAATAAAAACAACTGAATTAGTAAAATTAAAAAAAAATTTTAAAGTCCGAATTCAATACTAAATTCCAATTCGACAAGACGAGAAAATATGAAGTACTAAAACTTTTCCAAGTCCGAACGAGGCGTTATTTTCTAAGTTCGAAGTTACTGCTCGGCATGGATCAAAATAAAAACAACTGAATTAGTAAAATTAAAAAAAAATTTCAAAGTCCGAATTCAATACTAAATTCCAATTCGACAAGACGAGAAAATATGAAGTACTAAAACTTTTCTAAGTTCGTTAAGGCGTTATTTTCTAAGTTCGAAGTTACTGCTCGGCATGGATCAAAATAAAAACAACTGAATTAGTATAATTTAAAAAATTAAAAAATTTCAAAGTCCTCAATGAGACAAGACCAACGGATTAAAAAAAAATAAAAAAAATGATTCATTGGTCTCTCCAACAAATCTCCCAGTCAGAGGATAAGTCTCAGTATATCGCAGTATGGTGGCTGCTCTAATACGTACAACACCCAGACTAGTACTAAAGTCTTTTACAGACGATTTGGCACCCGCGCATCGCACCCAGAGGGGTTGGATCTAGAGCAAAGGACGCACAAAATAGGCGTCCCGGAGAATGCTCCGGACCGGATAGGCCTCGTCGCCAGGGTAGCCTGCCACAGTCTGGACAGATGTACACCCCGGCTAAAGTTGCCCACCGACGCGCGTGGTACGAACGGTATCGTTGCATCGACTAGACGGGATTCTGACTTAGAGGCGTTCAGTCATAATCCCACGGATGGTAGCTTCGCACCACTGGCCTCTCGACCAAGCACATGAACCAAGTGTCCGAACCTGCGGTTCCTCTCGTACTGAGCAGGATTACTATCGCAACGACGAGTCATCAGTAGGTTAAAACTAACCTGTCTCGCGACGGTCTAAACCCAGCTCACGTTCCCTATAAGTGGGTGAACAATCCAACGCTTGGCGAATTCTGCTTCGCAATGATAGGAAGAGCCGACATCGAAGGATCAAAAAGCAACGTCGCTATGAACGCTTGGCTGCCACGAGCCAGTTATCCCTGTGGTAACTCTTCTGACACCTCTTGCATAAAACTCGTAAAGTCAAAAGGATCGATAGGCCATGCTTTCGCAGTCCGTATTCATACTGAAAATCAAGATCAAGCGAGCTTTTGCCCTTTTGCTCTACGCGAGGTTTCTGTCCTCGCTGAGCTCGCCTTGGGACATCTGCGTTACCATTTGACAGATGTACCGCCCCAGCCAAACAACCCACCTGAATCTGTCCTCGGAGCGGATCGCGCGCTACAAGGAGGCAGCGCGCTTGGGGCTAGAAGCGTGATCCTTACGGGTCGCTTTCCGCTTAACCGAGTAAGTAAAGAAACGATGAAAGCAGTGGTATTTCACTGACGGTGCAAGCACCTCCCACTTATACTACACCTCTCATGTCTCTTCACAAACTCAGACTAGTGTCAAGCTCAACAGGGTCTTCTTTCCCCGCTGATTTTTCCAAGTCCGTTCCCTTGGCTGCGGTTTCGCTAGATAGTAGATAGGGACAGTTGGGAATCTCGTTAATCCATTCATGCGCGTCACTAATCAGATGACGAGGCATTTGGCTACCTTAAGAGAGTCATAGTTACTCCCGCCGTTTACCCGAGCTTGGATGAATTTCTTCACTTTGACATTCAGAGCACTGGGCAGAAATCACATTGCGTCAGCACCGCTCACCGGCCATCGCAATGCTATTTTTTAATTAGAAAGTCGGATTCCCATAGTCC
>JAFNEN010005132.1:0-11512 GCA_019343175.1 Oedothorax gibbosus
TGCCATTTATGAGAGACAACTGATCAATTGAAATAATTAAAAGTATATAAATAATGTTATAGTTCCCTCACTTTGTTTGGGTTGGGATTGTCGACAAAGAAAATTCCAGGACATTTTACATATTTTAGGACTCTCGGAAACAAGCATGACAAAAACCTAAGAAGTAGTACTGTACTGTGAAAGCAGTATGTCTATTCACCCTAAACAGAAGTATTTAATTTATTTATATCACAATTGAGACTTATGGTTTGGTACTCATTTAAACTGATAAATTACTCATGTATAGTTGTGACCTAATAAAATAAAAAATAAATAAATCCCTTGTCACCATTTCCTTTCAGCAAGGACTTTTGGCAGTCATTACAATCATTACTCAGCATTCCCACACCCTCAACACTGCCGAGACTCTGCGATTTCTCCCAACCACAGATTCCATGACGAAATAAATATTTCTGGAATATTTTAATGACGGCCTGGGAATTGCAGAGTCTGCCAAGTACCACCAAGAAGTGATGGAAATTAGTGGGGAATTTAAAGAAGAGGATTTTGCCAACAATAGGGTTAATCCAACATTAGGAATTGGTACGATGAATGGAGACTTCTTAATCTTGGCCCCCGAAGTGGACCAGACTTGATTGAGGTGAATAAAGAATAAAAAGAATGTTTTAAATACATATTTAATTACTGAAATTTACTAATAAATGTTAGATTATCTAACCAGAAACTTCCATTTAATACTGTGAACATATATTGAATTTATAGCACACAAAAATATGTAGTTGATAAACCTAACTTATTAAGCAAAACCTTTTCTTAAAAATTTAAAACGCATAATTTTATTGAAATGTTTTTATTTAAATGTTTTTTCTAGATATTATAATATTTGTTTAATATTGACCAATAATATGGTCAATGATGTGAATATTTGGACAAAAATAAGAATATTTTTGTTTTATTTATTTACACTGTCATAGAGATAAAAAAAAATCCATTTACATGACAGGAATAGAATCACCAACACAAAGAATATTAATAAATACACATACAAATACAATTATACAAATAGGGAAATTATGTCACATTTTAACTTAAGAAAAGTATCAACAAAAATAACGCTATGAGAAAAGGCAGATTATTAACAAGGTCAATGAAATGAGTAATATATTGGTTATTAAGATAAGTGAAACCCACTACTTAAAAAATTAAGACAATTTTATTACAGGTAATATGTTTAGGAACATAAAATTTAGTAATTGTACTAATGACGGATAATCAATGTTATTATTTAAAATATCGTTAAAAAATTTAAAAACAGACAGATCTATAGAAAAGAAATATAGTGAAAATAAACTTATTTTTAAATTTTTTCTATGGTTACCTTTAAAGCTGTATTGTACGGATTCCAAATAACACAACACAACATACGCATATATAGATAGCTTTAATTGTTCATTTGCCCTTTTATTTTTAGAAACTTATGGAGAAGATGGAAGTTTATCATCAGGAAGGTATCACAGTTCAGTTCTATGAGGATCCTTTTGCAGTGGTAATTGTAACTCCATTGATGAAGCGAGCCAGCGCATTACCACATGCAGCCAACAATGTTTTTGTGGATTCAACAAGCTCGTGTGATGCCGAAAATCATGTAATCACCTTTTTCTTGTGTCCATGTGCTGCTGGAGCTGTCCCACTTGGAATCGTCATCACCAAAGGACAGAGTCAGCAGTCATACACACTTGGATTTTCTCTTTTGAAGGCAAGCCTACAAAATCCCTTCAACAGAAATGGTGCTCCTACTATATTCATGACCGATAACTCATCGGCTGAAATCAATGCTCTGCAAGCTGTTTGGCCTGGGTGTGAATGTTTACTCTGTATTTTCCATGTAGGTCAGCAAGTTTGGAGATGGTTGTGGGATGGAAAGCACAACATTGCCAAAGAGCATCGCTCAATTCTTATGAAGTTCTTTCAAGAAATACTTTATGCAAAGAGCACATCGGATGCCAACCAGGAATTCTTGAATGCCCTTGGATATGTAGGGTCTTATTTGCCCACATTTCCTAATTGGTCTGAGTACATCATCGGTATGTGGGACTCTAAGGAAAGCTGGTGCCTAGCATATCGTGATGAGCGTGTGCGTGGCCATCACACTAATAACTTTTCTGAAGTAAGTGTCCGTGTCTTCAAGGACAATGTCCTAGGACGAGTGAAAGCTTATAACGTCATCACTTTGCTAGATTTTTGTTCGACTGTGCACGAACAGTTCTATCTAAAGAAATTGACGGAATTTGCTAACAACCGCAATGCCAAAAAACGTCTTTTCTTGATGTCCATGAAAAAAAAATCTTTCGACATTAAAACCGATGAGATCTTTCCACTTGGTAATGATCTATACCGTGTCAAAGAATGGGAAGTTAATATGCGAAGTGCATGCTGCTCCTGCCCTGTAGGCTTGCACGGAAAATTGTGCAAGCACCAATATGCTGTATTTTCCACCAGTGAGGAGGCCCTACAAAATGAACCCCTTCTTCTAGCTGAAGAGAAATATGAAATTGCATGCGTGGCATTAGGCGACAGAGTACCAGATGTTTCTTTTTATCAGCCGTTTTTATCAACATCTTTTTTTCTCAACAATTCCATTGCTTCAACTTCAAGCCAAGAAACTATGGAAGTTTTGCCCCCTGCACTTCAAAGCGCCGAGACTCCAATGGATATCCCAACTGAGGCTACAAGGAGAAATCTTTTTGAAAGTGTTATAACCAAGATAAATGAACTACACAGTAAATTTGGTTCATCTGAAGAAGGACTAAGCACTCTTTTAAAGAGGCTTAATAAGGTGCAGTCACAAGGTCAGTGGGAACAGGTCCTCAATACAGCAGGGAGCAAAATTCCCTTGAAAAGAAGACCTGGTGCTGCGATTCATGTGCAGCCGACCGCAATTGCAAGAAGAAAATTGCAAGTGACAAGAGGTTCTCGTAAGTTGCCTGCTGGAAGGCCAGCCAAAGGTATCCCACTTCCAAGAAAAAAAAGAAAACATGCTTTGTCAGCAAACATCGCCATGAATCAACCAAATGCAAATTTGCATGGTTCTGGCCATTAAGGATGAACGGTTGAACTTTTCGTTTGCTGCCTTTGAACCTCATCATTTTATTTGTGCCAGTGACAGATTTAACATACATCAGTCTACTGTCCTTTCACGTGTCCCACTGAAACTTTAAGTTGAATTATTGTCACACTAGGAGCTATTGCTGATCGACATCGTAATTTAGAACTACAATCAAGTTTAGTTTAGTTTTGAATTATCGTCGCACTAGAGCTACACGAGGGCTATTGGCGACGGGCGTCGTATTTTACTACAATCAAGTAAAGAGCTGATACCCGAGTAGGCACCCAATGCAACTTTTACGTGTGACATTGTACAGATCCTAGTTAAGTGACAAGAACAACTCTTAACTGTAGCCTCCTCCTGGTCTCTTTTTGTACATTTCATAATCATCCCCTATTCTTTGACACAAGAAACATCATAATTTAGAACCACAGTCAAGTGAATAGCCAATACCCGAGTAGGCACCCAACGCAGCTTTTAAGAGACATTGTACGCAGCATTACGACTTTGGAGCATATTTAACGTGCATCAGTCTCCTTCAAGACTTTCCATAACTCCCACAGCCATCCTTTAACCCTAATAAATTTAATGTGCATCAGTCTCCTTCAAGACTCTTTCCATATACCTATCCCACTGAGCCGTTGAGTTGAATTTTTGTTGCACTGGAGCTTCAAGAAGGCTATTGGCAACAGATGTCGTCATTTAGTACCACAGTCAAGTGAATAGCCATCACCTGAGTAGGCACCCAACACAGCTTTTAAGAGAGACATTGTACGCAGCATTCAGGACTTTGGAGCATATTTAACGTGCATCAGTCTCCTTCAAGACTTTCCATAACTCCCACAGCCATCCTTTAACCCTAACAAATTTAATGTGCATCAGTCTCCTTCAAGACTCTTTCCAATTTTATATCATAGTGCGTTTTCTGTCAATAATTTCATTGATTACAAGCTTTTGATTTAACAGGAATTGCTTTGGTATATGAAATAGACCGTCTATATTTTATTACTCTAAACCTGTCCTTCTGAAGGTTATTTTTTTTACATTAGTATATATTTTCATTGTAATATCACTGTAATAATTAAAATCTTGTGCTTTGAAGATAATGCTTCAAAACGTTATCCATTTGTATTATAAACACATTTTACTTTCTGCGTAAAGCAATTTAAGTTGAGTATTAACATTGACTGTTTGTCCTAAGTAGGAATTACAGTTATAATTATGCACTATTTTGTAATTTAATCATGTTTTTGAAACATTGTTTCAACTTGTAACAAAATCAGAAAATACCTTATTATTGTCACTGTGTCAATTCATATTTTATTGCTGTCAAAGCATAATACATAATTTGAAATTTGGCTTTTTTGTTCGTATGTTTTAAATTGTGCATATTTATTTTTTACCATTGTGCTGATACTGTCATACACACATTTAAACTGTGTGAATTTGTGTTTATTTAACATATTTCATAGCTTATTTGAGTTCTAAGTATACAACACAATTCACGAGAACTATTCCCATTACTAAGTCATTGTTAATTGTCTTGTAAATAAACCTTCCCATGCCTTCCAATTGTTGCTTTATATTTCTAAAGAGAAGGAGAGGAACACATGGAGAACATTACTAATTAGAATCTTATAAATACATATACAGCAGTACGTTACAAATGTGTTACAACTAGGTAGGACGCGAGAAGATTTTAAGTATATTTTTTATATACTAATTAAGGGTTTGGCATAAGAACAGTTGTAGCGTCATTTTGTATGCTATAGGAGCCTTTTAATTACTACAAAAACCTTGCAAAACACTAAATATTTTCATATGCTAAAACAAAGGTCTCTAAAAATTGAATACGGTGGGAAATAGTGTATTTTATTTACTATTTTAAGTGTAAGAGTTTACTGCGGGTCCTAAGCTGAATAAACATATAATCCATTTCACATTCCACCAACCAATTTCCAGATAAAGCTGACAGGCTTACACCCTAGTAACACTTCATTGGTATTTTTCATAAGCAGTGGCATGCATGTTGTTCAAAAGTTGTTTAGCCATTAGTTATTTAAGTTAAATTTAAAATTGTTGTGCAAGGATTTTAATGAATATATATATAACTATAAATCCTAAATTTTGGAAAGGATTCATTATACATAAATATGCACATGTCTTGGGATAAAATTAATATCGAAAGTGTCTTTGTTTAATATAAATATTGTTCTGAATTTGTGATAAGTAGTCATATTTTTATTTATGTTGTTTCTGTTACTATTTATTCTGTTAAATAAAAGTAATTAAAATACTGACTTAACTTTTGTACTCTTTGAAATTAACTATAAGTACCCTATCTTCTAATAAAATTTTGCAATTAATTTTTTTTTAATTAACTATATTAGATGTTTCTTAAGTTAATGTCATGATATGTATTTAACACAAATCAAAGTTTAAAAAAAATTACGAAATTAAAATGGCATATTCTTTAAATATTAATACTAACTATCTGTTCGATAATTAGTTATTTTTTTCATGTTTTTCAATGTGAATTTTTTTTATATTAACAACAAACATTAATTAATGATAAATTGACCATTCTGTTGTATGAACTTTTGCCACCTTTTAGTAAGTTAAAAAATACCACATTCGAAGAAGCTTTGGTTTTTAGAAGCAAAGGAACTGGTCCAACTCATTTTTAATACCACCATCGGATTACCATTTGTTTCAATCCCTTATAAACCATTTGAATGGTAAAAACTTTTGATTCCGATCAGGCTAAGTCAAGGCTATAGGGTGGATGTGGCATCAGTTCCCTATTAGCTCCATTAATTTTTGACGGGGTATCAAAGATGTGTGTCTGGGGTTATCATGATGAAACATAACTCTTTTGCGATTGGCCAGTTCAGGGCATTTTTTTAAAAATCTCTTCGTTCAATTTCGATAGTTGACGACAGTAGACATTTGAATCAATAGTTCGGTTCCTTGTAAGCAGCTCAAAGTAGACTATACCCTTGCAATTGCACCACACAGAAAGCATAATCTTCTTTTGGTGTATAGTGGCTTTAGATGTCGATTTTGAGGGTTTATCTTGCTTGGTCCATTATCGCTTTCGGACTATGTGATCGTAAACAATCCATTTTTCATCATCCGTTATGATTCCTTTCAGAAATAAGTTGTTTTTGTGACGATTCAGCAAAGATTTGCATATGTTAATGCGTTTGGTGAGGTGGATTTCCTTTAATTCGTGAGGAACCCAAACATCCAGTTTGTTTGCGTAACCAAGCTGTTCTAGATGCAAGTAAACGATTGAATTTCTCTTTGAGTGTCCATTTTCAACTAAATTGTTAACCAACTTGTTGTTTACTATTGACGCTCTGGTTTTGACTACAGGGTTAACCGACTGCAGAAAGTCTTATCTTTAAAATAGTAGACAATAATATAAGCATTGCAATCACTACCACTTTAAATATGCAATTCAAGTCATCTTGAGAAAAAAAACGACATTAATTATCGAACAACCCGATATATTACTTCCAAAAATCCAATGGTAGCTTCTTGTCCCTAAAACAGCCAAAAAAACACCCGACTTCAATGTTTTTGTTTTGATTTTCGTGCTCCCCGGCAGGCACCGCGGCAGCTGCATACGTCATTCGGCCTACGTCACTCGGAGGAGTGGCCTATCCGTCTAAACGGTAGAGAATGCTTATATGCGCCCCGGTGAAAGAAAACGTAAACAAACATACGCGGCACTCCGCAGCAAGATGCCGTGACGTCACCGTTTTACGCAGTAGCTCGATGACGTCACCGCTATAGGGAACCGTATTTGCATGAGAGGAAAACTTATAATTTTGCTAACAACTAGTTGTAATTAAACATGTAAACAATAACATTAATTATTTTCATTAATCCTCTTCCTCAGATTTAATAATTAGACTTTATCGTTTGCTTAATTTGTTTGAAGTTCGAAGAATAATAATGTAATCTTTTTTAATAAATATCTTTGTGTTGCGTCGCCACAATTTACCATTTACATTTCTTCATCAGAAACAAAAAAATCATACAAAATTCAGTCATTTATCGTTTGTTAAATTAATTTACAGTTCGAAAAATATATAATTAGTGCAATTGATGCTTTAAAAATAAAAGCGAAACTTAGCATAATTTTTATGCCAAGTTAGAATTCTCTGTGCATCTTTCTTCATACATATGTAATAAACCATCAAAATAACTCAATTGTGATATTGCAACAATCCAAACTGAAATATATCACATAAATATTTTTATTTTTATTTCAAATAAAGTTTCTCGTATGTTTAACGAAATGGCAACAGTGAAAATATTGAATAAAAATGGAATTTGCATGTTATTTCAATGTAGATTAAATTTTTAGTTATTTTAATTTTAAATAAATTTCTAATTTAAATTTTTTAATGAAATTTGGAATGTAGCCTAATCTCATTTTTTGCTTCAAAATGACGTATCGCACTTGTCTGTGGGACTTGTGGATGGCAACAGTGAAAATATGAATAAAAAAGAAATTTGCATGTTATTTCAATGTAGATAAAAAAAATTAGTTATTTAAATTTTAAATAAACTTCTAATTTAAATTTTTTAATGAAATTTGGAATGTAGCCTAATCTGATTTTTTGCTTCAAAATGGCATATCCCACTTGTCTGTGGGACTTGTGGTTCTTTCTGTGAAAGTGGGTGACAGACGGAGGGACGGGCAGACGGACGGACTGAACGATTATAATACCTTCCACTTTTTACGTTATAAACGTAGTGTGGAAGCTAAAACAAGCAACGTCTTCAACAGCTAGACAACTTAAATAAAATTACTGCTAAGTTAATTCACTTCTGGTAAGTAGATATATAAGTATTACAGAATATTACCCTTAAAGAGAAGTTAGGTTGTTGGATAGAAACATACGATATCTACTGAAGAGCATAGGCGAATACAGGGTATTTTAGAATAAACTTTAAAATTACCCTCTTGCTTTTTTCTATGCATTATTTTTTAATAGCATAGGGTAGGGTGGGGTAAAATGGGTCTCGGGGTAAAATGGGTTACTTTATAAATACCTCAATGTAGCTTAATACAGAATTTATTTTCTGAATCAATTTTTGTAATAATATTTTAATAGGTGTTTTGAAAAAAAATCTGAAAAAAATTATGGTTTTATTGCCAGAGAACTTTAAAAATGAAAATAGCTAAAATTGACCAATTTTACCCCACCTGACCCTATAGGGTAATTATAATCTATATATAATACTCTTATACGGCGCCCAAATTTCCTTATATTTCTATCTCTGGAATGGCAACAATCGAAATGAACAAAAATACTACTAATTTCAAAATGGCCGACTGGAAACAACAAAAAAGTGTTTATTCAGGAATGGCTTGAAAAAGGGAAAAATAACTATAAATATTATGCAAAAAACATAGTTCGATACGGCAGAAAAACATTGAATGTATTTTTTTGAGAAAAGCACTACGAAATAACACAAGGATTGACAATTTCGGGAATGGCTGCAATAAGGCCAAAAAATGAAAAACAACCATAAATATTGTGTGCAGAATAAGTAAGTTTAAATTTAAACATGCATAATATTAGGGACGTTTAATGTTTGAAAATTTGAATTATAATTTCGATTGACTAAACTACCAAACACAATTGTTAATAAAATAAGAAAAATTCAAATTGGTTTTAAATAAAGGTTCTAAGCGTTGACGTCTACTACGATTTCCAATTTATTTACAAATGGATCTTAGTCAAACAGCGAAATAATTTCTCAATAATAACCATTAATTTATAAGCATTAATTGGTAATTATTTTTTTAAAAGGATACTAAAAGCGGTTAACCTAAAAGACTGTGTCCGGATTTGGCGCCAGTCGAAAAATGTCGCCAAGTCAAAATGACAACAAACTGTGCGTTTGTCAAGTCTGTGAAATGACAAAAAATAATTACTTAAAATGCTGCTCGAAACTGAAAATGTCTGCTGAGCGAACATGAAAGATTTCCTTATTAAAAATTACCGTGGCATTTGCGATCGTAGATCGTAGCGATATTTTAAAATAAGAAAATCAGAACTCAACAGTTTGCTGCAAGTTCAAAAACAATGCTCACAAAAAATATTTTAAGAAATAAGTTCTTTTAATAATTAGATTAATAGTATTTTAAATATATTAATACGAAACTGAACTATTTGAAAGTTATTCTCTTAAAAAAATACAATCTTAGGCGATTTTTGTAGCCAATGGCTGCCATAATACGAATTTGGCCAAAAAAAAATGCCAGACATGTTCCTTAAGATTAACCCTTAAGGCTAGACTAATATATTTCAATGAACTGTGAGCGAGCGAGGCGAGCCTTCCAAAGGGAACTGCGGAAGCAGTTCCCGGGGGTTGGCGAGCGATAGCGAGAAGGGGGCGTGCCCCCTAGTTTATGTATAAGCATTTAAGTTTTTTTTATTGAATACCTATAAACTTATAAATATTTTGTCTAGCAGGCAGAAAAATGCAGTAAGTATACCTTTTGTACTTAATTTTTAAGATTAAATAAAACAACAGGAGCAAAAACAATAGAAAATAACTTACCACTTGGTTTTTCCTCAGGAAATGGAGGAGGATTTGAAATTGGAGGACCCCAAGGGTTACTAACACCTAGAAATGGACCCAAAAACTTAGTATTTATAGTAGTTAAAATGTAAAAAAAAAAAAAACTTTTTCATATTTTTGCACTTGCAAACCAAAGCACTACAGATACTAAGGAATAGTTCACAGTACTCCATAAGTATATAGTATTGAAATTTAATAAAAATAGCTAATCTATAACACTCATCACTCATCAAGTCAAAAAAATTTTATTCAAACAAACATTAGTTTAGAGAATGATTTGGACTTAGTTTGATATCATTCTCAAATGTTAGCATAAAAAATTTAGGATCCTTTTGCAGATTTTTTTTTAGTTTGTACGTCACTAAATCAAAAAAAGTTTATTGTAAATTATTTGTTAGCTTTTCTTAAACTTTATTTTATATATGAGGTAAAAGTATTTGCTGAATGGAAATTTCACAGAAAAACAAAGTTGTATAATTGTTGTTGTTTGACAAGATTGTAGAAAGAATATTTATGAAAAATAGCCCACATAACTTTTCAGTATTCAGAGGTTTTTTTCTTTTCAGTATTCAATATTTAGGGGCTGTAACTTGAAAACGGTCTGCTAAGCAGATGAAATCGATAAAAAAATCAAATTTTTCATAAAAGGGATTTGCCGCATATCTTAATAATAAATTGTCACTCTTAGCAATAATCTGGCAACCTGTTTCATTGGGAAAATATACCAGTATCTAAGGAAATAGTAAACATATGAAGTGAAATACCAACCAGTGTTATGGTTCTGCTCAGGCAAGGCATTTGAGTTATTCCAAATATCCAGATCATTTGAAATCTAAATAATAATAAAAAAATAATATATCATTGTATAATTTATCACAGCCTAAACTTCAAAGTGAAATCTTCACAGACGGGAGGTATTTCTAAAATGAATTCAAATTTTATTTATTAAAAAACCTGACAGAACTTTTAACAAGCGATGTTTTAAAAAAGAGTAAAGAAAATGCTGTGGGATGGTCCTGCTTGTAAACCTTGTCAAATGTATGATTTTTAATTGCTTGAACGCAAAAATATTTACCTTTGACAAGTTTTTGTTAAATTTTAAGTTTAACAGTGTTTAGATATCCTAATAATTGTTTTTATTGTGTACTAATATGAAGGAATGCATACAGCAGAATATGGCCATGAGTTCCAATATCCTAAGTTGTAGAAAAATTTCTTCTATTATAACTTTTCAAATAACATCTTCTTGGATTTAAAGGGAAACAGAGAAAAGTGACCCCTAAATATTTCAGCACCATGGGGCACATTTTATTATTAATCGATTTTAATTAAGTTTTGCATGAATCAGTTTTCCTATGAAGGAACATGTTGAGGTGTGAGACATTTAGAAATCTTAAATTCGCTCTTAAAAACCACCCTAATGTTGATTTAAAACTACAATGAATGTCAGCTCAGGAGTCAGGAATTTTTAACCACTTGACTGGTTAAAAATTGAGTCCAGACGCTAACAAAAAATTTGCATAGCTCTAGTGTGACATGAATTAGAACAAGAAAGTAAACATAAATACCTGAACAGGTTGTGGAGAGGATAGTGGGAGACCCCATGGGTCGTGTCTCGGGCTATTGGACTGAGCCCCTTGCAACAGCAAGTTAAGTCCAAGCAAGTCATCTGCTGAGTAGACTGTGAGAACTTTCTTAACAACTTAATCGCTTAAGATTGATCAATGTTTACAAACTGTTTGGGATTTTCCGCAATTTGGCCGTGATGGTATACATTGTCATCATCATACATGACAC
>JAFNEN010005134.1:0-20806 GCA_019343175.1 Oedothorax gibbosus
AGGCTGTTTTAGCCTAGAGCGGAAAATTTTTTTTTTGGCGGAAATTTTACGACCCTTTTAAATGGGAATTCGGCATAAAAAATTATTATAAAGATACGAATTTTTTAAAGAAAAAAAAACAAGAAATTTACTTAAATGCTAAACCAAAAACTATATATAATAATATTCGTAGCAAACTGGTCTCGAGGGAAAATTGGCAATTGCACCCCACTCCCCCCGGTTTTTTCAAATTTGAAAGAAAAATTAAAACTTTTAAAAAAAAAAATTCGCCTATTTTCCTTTCGATTTAGTTTTAAAAGGGTACATTATATTCAAATATGTTTTCTTTTTTAAACAGCACTCCCCCCCTATTTTCAGATACCAGCTACCTTTTTCCCCCCGAAGGGGGGAGAATTTTGTGACAGGGCGGAAAATCAACGAGAAAATCGCGGCAAAATTTTTAAACCCGGGCCCTAAGCTTTTTTTGACAATACTCAACCCAAATAAATTTTTTTTATTTCTTTCTCCAAAGGAACCTGTATCTCCATGAATTTTTTTTGGAACCCAAATAATATTTGATTTTTTTCACGTAATTAAAAAAATAGTGTTGAAACACGTGTAAAAAAGTATTTTTTTAAAAACACGTGTCCTTATTTCACTCGCCGTAAAATAAAACCCCACTATTTTAAAAAGTGTATTTTTCACATTTTGCATAAATAACATTTCATTTGCCTTTGGATTTATCAATCTCAGTTTCGAAAAAACAATCCACGTGTGGGTTTTACATTTTTTTAAGCAATACTTTTTAATCGAGAATCTTATCTATTATCTTTTCCTCGATAAAAATTCAAAATGTCCAATTACAATTAAAATGATGATAAGTGATAAAATTTAAAATGCTTATGAAACCCCAAAAAAATTTTTTAAAAAAAATCTTTAAATCCGGCCCCACAGCATTTTGACAATACTCAACCCAATCAGTTTTTTACTTTCTTTCTCCAAAAGGAACTGTATCCCATTTTTCTTCGGTCCCTTTGGGCACCCCCTTCCCCCGGGGAAAAGTGGTCAAAAAACCAAACAAGTGATGGTTTGCTCGGGACAACGGGTTTGCAAAAGTACCCCGGCCCAAAACAAGCCGCTGGATCGCGGAAAGAAGGAAAAGCTAAAAATTTTTGGTTTTATTGGCTGCTCCCACACTGTAAAAAAAATCTGTTTTGACATAAAAAATAGGGGGGAAAAACACATTTTAAGGGGGCTCACTTGATAAAGAAAGCAGGTTCGTACGCCTCCTGAATTCCGAAAACTCCTGATTTCATTATTTTTTTCTAAGGGGGCCCCTTTTAAATCCTGAAAATTATGTCTTAACCCCTGTATTTTTTCCCCCCTCCTGAAATAAATTTACAACCAAATTTTTTTTTCTCCGTTTACTTTATTCAAAAAGTCCTGCCATGCACAAATAAAAAAATAAGTTCGGACACGTGATACAGTTATTGTCCCCTAATGCACCCCAAAACTCTTAGAAGATTTTTTTCTCTCTGTTTCATCATTTTTAAGTGCTTTGAAATTTTTTAGACTTATACATAAAACAAAAGTATTTAATTTTATTCCTCGTTACCTCCGAATTTTCCCTTTCGCACTCCTGAAAAAAATCCTAAAATTTTTCTATCATAGATGAGTATGACCCTGTGAAAGAAACAAATTATACAATCTCGACTTAGCTGGCATTGGGGTTTTACAAAACCATTCCTAGATAGGCGATTCACTTGTATCCCTTTACCCAACAATTTTTCTCCACAGTAACTACATATACTCCTAACGACAATACTAAAAAAAAATTAAACTAAAAAGCTATAAAAGGGATATTATAATGAAAAAAAAAAGGTTAGTACATAGATATCTAGGGGTTAAGCATTAATTGGCAGATCACGTACCTCCAATGCTAACGACACAAGGAGACCCGAATAAGGGGCGATGGGGCCCCGTGTTGCCACCCGTTTTAGGAGAAAAACACAAAATCCCTAAAAAAAATTCCCAAAAAGCAGCTAAAATTTTTTGGGCTTGTTTTTTAAATTTTTGAATTAAAAGGATTTTTTTCATGTGTTTTTCTCCTAAAAATGGTGGCAACCCTGTTTTCCCCTTGCCCTCTATTTTTGGTCTCCCCGCGCTCCCGTCGTTTGCATTGGAGCTCCGTATCTGCCAATCTAATACTTTTTAGGCCCCCGCGCGCTCCATATTTCCATAAATTTGAAAAAGTTCCTATATTTCCTATAAAATTTTAAAAGTTCCTTATTTCCTTAATTCCATTTTTTTCCCCATATTTTTTAAACCCCTTTCTTTCTTTTTTTTCCCCCCTTTTTTATCATTACGATCTTTTCATTAAAAAATTTACTGTGATCCCTCACGGGCTTAACGTCATTTGAAGGCAGGAAGCACTAGACTTATATGATACTAAAACATATTCAATTTTATTCCTTGTTACCTCCTGAATTTACATGCTGCAATCCGAAAAACTGCCTTAGAAAACTCCTGAATTTCACTATCATAGATAGAGTATGAAACCCTGTTTATAACCATGTCAAAAGTATTGGTTAAAAAGATTATTAATAATTTGACAGTTTTAACATTTGCTTAGTCTTGTATAATATATCTATCATAATTATTATAATTTTTTTTTTATTTTAACAAACAGTTTGGTCAAAAATTATCTAACTTGTTAGTTATTATTGTGTTTCATTAATCTTTCTTGTTTCTAAAGGGTATGCGTAATGCTATCTTATGGACAAATGGGATGATGACACGGTCTATATCGCCCCGGCACAAGAGTTTCTGGGAGGGACTGTCATTATTGGCAAAAAACAATCACTCTACCAGAAAATGATGATGAGGGTACGATTCTAGATAAAACATGTAATAACGCAATACAGGATACTATTGCTGATAAAGGTTGGCAATCCCCAATGGACAAATCAACGGACTAATTCTAATTTTCGGGCTACTAATCATCAAATATTAAAATTTAACCTTTGTTGCAGTAATGCTTTTTGCTTTTTTTAAAGCCATACAGTATGGTCCCCTCTATTAACTGCACCTCACTTTAATCGGATCAGTTTAACTGGCTAAACTTTGTTCCTTAAAATGTAAAAATTAGCTAAAAATGACTTTTTAATAATTGCAGGCCTCGCAGCGCTCCTATATTTCCTATAAATTTGAAAAAGTTCCTATATTTCTATAATTCCTATTTTTTCCTAATTTTAGACCCTTACTTCGTTTTTTTTCCCCCTTTTCATCATTACGATATTTACATTAAAACTGTTACTGTGATCACGACTCAGGGGGACTTATCACTCACGGACTTATCGGCAGAAAATTTTCTGGTTGGTTTGACTTGGCCTGAACCGGAGCTACACAAGTAAAATGGATCATATCCTTCCGGGTCCGCTAGCCGATATTTGAGGATATCTTAGTGCAATCTAATCTTAATTCATCTTCAATTTTAATTATTTTTTATTCTTTATATTAAAATTTATTATTAAAACTTGTTTCTACATTGAAATTTAAGTTAGTTTCATTGATATAGACCGAGAATGGAGAAACTATTTTTCGGTGGGGCTTTAACGTTGTGTAAATTTTGAGGCGCCCGTCGTGTAAAAGCCAACCTTTTTTACAAGGCGCTATTTTTGTGATAAATTTCTCGACCGAGATATACGAGTATGAGGTGCAGTATTTATTGACTATATAAAACGAACGGCTGATAAGAATTTTGTAATTCATTGTTAAAATCGAAATCAATTGAATATTTTCTATCAAAATTTGCCCAAATTGATTAAATTTTCATACGATCTAGGATCTCCGGATCAGGCGTATTCTGCACCCGTGTGATTGTCTATTTTTCCTTTTGTATGATACTCAGAGGTTTCCCCGATTATGGGATGAGTTTTCTGTATTTGGATCGTCAGACGGGATCAACAGAATTTTCGGATATTAGGATCGTCGGAGTTTCGGATACAGTTAGAACCTTTAATCCGGTCATCGCGGGACTTGAGCCTTCCGGATTAAGGAATTTTCCGGATTAGGGGTTAAACTAACCAGTATTTCCACAATTCTGAAAATTAGAATGAGTTTAGGGGAACTGCGTGTCGCGAATCGCGTTACAAGCACCTAGCATATAAATATCCAGGCAGAGAAATATAGTGCAAAGGAAGAGAAAATTCGGACAAAAAAAAAACGCCCTAAAAATTGTAGCCAGCTCTTATACTCAGGGTCCTCAAATGTTTCACGACATTCAAACACCCTGAAAAAAATGTTCCTCCATTATCGGTCTATATTAATGAAAACTAAGCTTAAATTCAATAAACTAGTTAATAATAAATTATAACAATAAAGTTAAAAAAATTTAATTAGAAGTTGAATATAAATATAATTAGACTATACTAAGATGGTTTCGAAAATCGGTTACGGCCAGTGCAATCCAACAATGCTTCCTGTGTTCCAATTCTTCCTGTGATCGGAAAGAGCGTCTTCTTACTTATGTAGCTCCTGGTTCACGCCAATCGGACCAACCAGAATCATTTCTTTTTGATCAAGTGTTCCTGACCTTGTGATCACAAGTACAGCTTGATTGTTTAAATATTATTTTGTTAGGTTTGAAACTTTTCTCCCTAGTATTTCTACTTTGATCTATTCATGGGGTTTCTGATTTTAGAAGGTTTAAGTTAAAAAAAAACCCGGAGTATCGGAAATGTTCGGACTATCGTCGAAATTCAAAAAGGGTCCGGATTATTGGTGCCCAACCCAGATAGCGTTTTGGAAATGTTTATGGATCGCGGGAATTTTTTTTTGAATAAAAGATAGCTATAGTTTTTTTTAATGATGTAGGATCATTTTAGTTACCGATAGTAACCTAGTGAAATTTATTGGAAATTAAGGGTATTTCAGGTCCTCTGGTAGGGCAGCAAGCCCTATCGGATAGCTGGAGTTTATCATATATTAGGTCGATCCCCTATATTTACTCCACGAAAATTTATATATCGACTTGAAATATTCCTATAAATCCCTTTATTTCTTTAAAAAAATCTTATAAAAATTCCTATATTTTCTTTAAAAATTCCTATATTTCCTATAATATTTTTGATAAAAATCACTGCGAGGCCTGTAATTGATCAGCCATCCATTCGATATTGATAAAAAAAATGGCTGAACTATGTGGCAAGCTTCCGATTTTCTGGACTTCAACAACAACAAAAAAATTATGAATTTTGTAATGGTATGTAACTTGAAATGCTTGACTACATTGACCAAAATGGTGCATTACTTTAATTGTGCATTTATTTATAAGGCGAACATCATGAATGTAAAAACATTCATTCAAATGTATATTTAAATCTTAATTTCCCTTCTTTGGTTTAACGGGATTTTTGCCTGGCCCCTCAGTCCCATTTGAGCCAGTTAAAAAGAGGTATTTTGAAGTGACTGTTTTTTAAACTTAAATTATTTAGTGTTAATAATGTGTTTTTTTTTTTTGCAATCCTGCAGCTTGACAGCACAACTAGAAGGTTCACTAAAAGGGATGCCAGCACTTTCCTGAGGAACAGTGAAACTGGTATTGTGGACCAAGTGATGCTGACTCTGAACTCTGACGGCTACAAGTTCTGCAAAATCAGGGTTCGATCGGTGCGTGTCCCACAAATTGGAGACAAATTTGCCTCCAGGCACGGGCAGAAAGGAACATGTGGTATTACTTATCGCCAAGAAGTGAGTGCTTTTTACGGAATATCCTAATTTAAATTTATATTTACTTACCCTTGTTTACTTTTAGAAAATTCTAGTTTTGACTAATAATAGGACCTTTAATTTTTATCTAACTCGCATAAATGTAATTTGTCATATCTTTCATATTTGAGACACTAAATATTGCCATGAGTACTCGTTCAAATATTTTTTTGCACAAACTCCACCATTAGCCATTGTAGTTTATATCGATTTATATAGCATTATCTTTCTGCGAATGACTTTTTACTAGGATAAAAATGGCTTGCAGAACTGCCAACTCACCGATTTTATCCGGTAATGGTTCTCACAGATAACTGTATTCTTAACTATTTTCCAAATTTCTATAAGCTCTGCAAAAGTTTAATATTTTCCTTTTCTAAAATTATTTTTTGCATTTTCCCAGAAATACAGAAAATGATTTTAAAAATCTGATATTGCCAGGTAAATTTCGGAGAGTTGGCAGGTCTGAAATTGCCTTATGGAACTCCAATAGATTTTTACAATCCGACAGTGACAATAATGCATATTTTTATTTTTCAGAGTTGACTATAATAGCTTTTTCGTATAATTAAATATTGATTTCATTAAATCTTTATAAACTTAAATATTAAAAAAAAAACTAAACTCCTTGGTGCAACAGCCCATTAGTGAGCCAAGGGCTCTGGGGTGTAAGGCATATGTCCCAGTTAGGTGGTCAACCTCACGCGGGACCCACAGTGTTTAGTTTCCAAGCATGCTTGCTTGGTTCTCACTTTATCGACCCAATTAAGGGATGAAAGAACTTTAATATTTATTTTTGCAAAAAATAAAACAATTTAAGAATAATATCTTTCTAGGACATGCCTTTCACAGCTGAAGGCCTAACCCCCGACATCATCATCAATCCCCATGCCGTACCTTCTCGTATGACCATCGGGCATTTAATTGAATGCCTTCAAGGGAAGGTTTCAGCCAACAAGGGGGAAATCGGTGATGCCACCCCTTTCAACGATACTGTGAATGTACAGAAGATTTCTAATCTTCTTCAGGAGTATGGTTACCATCTTAGAGGAAATGAGGTACTTTGACCTACTTTTTTTTTTATTGCCTTAAATTTTATATTAGAAATATATTATTTTATATTTAGTAATGCTTTTTTTAGCGATTTCAAATGACTTATGTGGCATAGTCCTTAGATTTAAAAAAATTCCCAATCAGACCTTATGTAAACATTTTAAAATTTTGTCTTTAAAACACCTTTAATTTTCATGGGAAATGTGTTGAAAATCTAATTTCATTCGTGCCTATCACAGAACCTGTTCACAGAAATTAAGTCACGAACACGACCTTTCTTGCCCATCCATCTTGGCGATAATTCACCAATTAGCGACTCTCCCTTCGAGGTTCTTTATTTGACCTTTAGAATTTCTATCCATAGACAAAACAATGACAACAGAACCCTATTTCACTGAGTAATTCTAATTGTAATATGTACTCTTTTTCTAGGTGATGTTCAATGGCCACACTGGTCGAAAAGTGAATGCCCAGATTTTCTTGGGTCCCACCTATTACCAGCGCTTGAAACATATGGTGGACGATAAAATTCACTCTCGAGCCAGAGGGCCAGTGCAGATCTTAGTCAGACAACCTATGGAAGGAAGGGCCAGGTATGATGTTTTTGTTAGCGTATTATTGAAAGCAACAATTTTCAAAGTTCTTCAGTTGGCTGTAACAGGATTTTGTTGATGAGTTATTTAAATAGTTTTAAAGATGCAAGTTTTTATCGTAAGGGAGCAAAAGATAAATTTAATTGACAAAAAAAACATAAATAGAACAACTTTTCAAGTGGTTGAACTCTCCACAAACTTATATCAAAACTCAGCATTTTGAAAGTTCTGACGCATTTTTATGATTGTTTTGCAGTGCTTCTTTATGAAAAGAAAAGCCTGACATTTTTTAAAGTCCTGACATTTATTGAATAAAATTGAACTGTATTTTTAACTCGATTTTCAGAAAAGGGCAATTTCCCTACAATTAAAAAAATCCTTTTATTTAAAGAGGATTTTTTAAAGAAGTGTTAACTTTATGTTTCTATTTGAAAAGTTCAGATGCATCACCTTGTCTTATGCTTCCAAGAAACTTTTTTCTACGCTGTAATTTTTTCCTTTCTTTTAATCATCAAGCTTGCCAATTATTTCACAATTGTATGTTATTTTGCAGGGATGGCGGTTTACGTTTTGGTGAGATGGAACGGGATTGCCAAATAGCCCATGGCGCAGCCCAGTTCCTCAGAGAGAGGCTGTTTGAAGTGTCTGACCCATACCGGGTGCATGTTTGCAACCTCTGTGGTCTATTAGCCATCGCTAATCTCAAGAACAACACTTTTGAATGCAGGGGATGCAGGAATAAGACACAGGTAAGCTTGCCTAACCACTACTACCAGTATACAAACTCATTAGAAACCTTTTTTTTTAACCAACAAAAGGGCCATAAAATTTTGAAACTTTGGCATTAGGCGATATATTTTCAAAAAAAAAACTTTGTACTCATTTTTTGCGTTTTTATCAAAGTTACCCATTCCTCTAGAATTTTGATTTAAGATAGAGTATACCTTTATTTTATAAGATTTTTTTTTGTATAATATATCATAGGCTCCTTTTACAAATACAGCTTGAACTATGAATAAGAAAACTATTTTAGGCCTGGGATATGCCTAAACATATTATATTTGACCCTGGAAATGTCCCATTTGTTGACCTATAAAAAAATCTCTGGCCTAGTTGATACCTATAAATTTATTCAGTCTCATTAAGTTGAAATTAGATTAAAAAATTTTATGCATATTTCATGCATTAAAGTTTTGGGTTACATTTATGCCCTTAATGCAAAGCATTTCGGAATTATATACAAGTTGTTTGAAAGCAAACATTTCGCACTGAAATAAGTCGGAAGCGGATTTAGTGACAATTGTAAGATAAGGACTTTAAAATGTGAAAACTATTTATTTGGGTCATAAAAAGTTATTGTTATTAAAGATCTAACTCATTTTTATTCCAGAATTTAGTTTTTTTAATATACTAATACAAAATAATTTTTTTTTGTTTTTTTAGATATCTCAAGTAACAATTCCATATGCCTGCAAACTTTTGTTCCAAGAGCTTATGTCCATGTCAATTGCTCCAAGAATGATGGTTATATAATTGCATCACCCTATTCAGATTGGAACTTTCATTGAACTGATCATTATCACAATTCAATTATTCTATAACTTGTTGTATACATCATACTTATGAGAAATAAAGTTTTTAAAAAATAATGATGCTTCAAGCTTTTATCAACGTAACATTTATTTAACAAAGTTCAAATATAAAAAGGATTAGACTAGCATCCACTCTATTCTATACTGAAAACATATGGAATAAATTATTTACAAACTGGAACAACTTCGCATCTTCTATTTCGACTTCCCTTTTCTAGAACCCTAAAAGTACAAAAAAAAATGAATAACTATTTTAATACATTCACACAACTTTTATAATTGGAAATTCTTATCAAATAAATACCTTCTTTTCCGATTGTTTTAGTGAATCAATTTCATCCTTTTGTGCAGTTAAAGTTTCATTCAAATTTGCCAAGTGCTCACTCATGGTGTTAAGTTGTTCATCATATGTTTGTACTAAAGTCTTTTGTTCATCCTATGCAAAATAGAAACAAGTAGGTTTGTTACAGAATCTGTCACTGTTTCTTCCACACAACATTTGTGCTCAACAGGAAACTATTTATACACCTCAGAAAGAAATTCGCCAAACAGAGCCTTTAGCTAGTTGTAATTAAACATTTAAACGATAAAATTATTTTCATTAATCTTCTTTCTCATATTTAATAATTAAACTATCGTTTGCTAAATTTGTTTGAAGTTCGAAGAATAATAATGTAATCTTTTTTAATAAATATCTTTGTGTCACCTTAATTTCCCATTTACATCTCTTCTGAAAATTCACTCATTTATTTTTTGTTAAATTAATTTACAGTTAAAAAAATATATAATTAGTGCAATTGATGCTTTAAAAATAAAAGCGAAACTTTGCATATTTTTTTTATGCCAAGTTAGAATTATCTATGCATCTTTCTTCATACATATATAATGAACCATCAAAAGAACTCTATTGTGATATTACAAAAATCCAAACTGAATTATATCGCATAAATATTCTGTCAAAGGTTTTTATTTGAAAAAAATTTCTCGTACGTTTAACGAAATGGCAACAGTGAAAATATTGAATAAAAATGGAATTTGCATGTTATTTCAATGTAGATTAAATTTGTAGTTATTTAAATTTTTTAATGAAATTTGGAATGTAGCCTAATCTGATTTTTTGCTTCAAAATGGCGTATCCCACTTGTCTGTGGGACTTGTGGTTCTTTCTGTGAAAGTGAGTGACAGACTGAACGATTATACCTTCCACTTTTTATGTTATAAACGTAGTGTTTAAGCTAAAAATAGTAAATATAGTTACTTTATACGAAAAGTAACTAATAAGTTACTTTTTGAAATTTCAAGACTAAAGAAATAGGGACAATCGGGAAAAAGTTAAGAACGAAAGTACAGCGTTGTTCAACTTTAAATGTATGCCGATCTGCATCAAAATATCCGTGATGAGCGGCATTAGAAGTTATGGAATAGTAACGAAATGTCGTTACCGCTAAAAGTAACTACGTTAGTTACTTTCTGAAAAATCTAACAGCTACAAGTAACTTGTCACTCCAATCCCTGGTAAATATATTTTAAAATGTGGTTCACACAACATAAATAACTTTTCAGGGCTTTTTCTGAACTCTGAATATGATATTCTAGTAAGTTGTTGTAGTTGTAAGACTAGGTATATTAAGACTAGCTAGGAAGCAAAGATTTCTGAGACGAAAATTTAGATACCCTGAGCCTGCCAAATTTAAACTGTACGGGCAACCTGATTTAAATTATTTCTCAGATCAGGCACTAAATATATTTTTGGTCTACAATATTAGCGTCAGTATTTTTGAAAATAATGCATTGATATTAAAAATTCAAGAAAATTGATACTGATTGATGTGATAGTTTGAGTCAAAAGCAGAAGCCTTCCCAAAATCGAACTAAACTTCAAACATATTCATATGTCCAAGTCAATGCCTTATCTACTTCGAGTTAGGATATTTCCATAGATATCATAGTTAAAGTATTAGATTGGCAGATCACGTGACCTCCAATGCTAACGACGGGACTAGCCATTTTGGCCTCCATGTGCGGATATTTTAGACTGCTCATATTAACAGAATTCAAAACTATGAATCAAGTATCGAAATAGAAAATCCGTATATTAGACAAAACATGAAGTAGAAAGGCTAATGTCATAAAAATGATGAATTAAACTATGAAAGATTCTCTGAAAATAATGTAGTGAAAATTAGAAAGCAAAACAACTTGCACCCAGTAAAAGGTTAAATTTCTCTAAAATATTTTTCTAGCAGTAAATCTTGCAAATAAGTATTACAATTTTATTTTTATTACCCAAGTTAAATATACATCTACTACATTGGTTTATGGAGGTTGCTAAAATAAGCTTTGGTTGGCACACTGTAAAAAGTTAAATTCCTCCTTGTAAGACTTGCAAATAATTATTAAAATTTCGTTTTTATTACCAAGAAAAATTAGTATAGGTCTAGTATTTTGGTTTAATGAGGTTACCCCTTTAAGCGGTAAAACATTCACAAACCTTCATTTGATCAATAAGTTTTCGGGAATTCTTTATTTCGTTTTCGAGGTTTTCTTTCTTGTGTAGACTCAGCAATAGTTTTTGATGCAAATTTTCGCACTAGAAAAAAAAATAGTTGTATTAAATGAAGATACATTATTGTATAATATGAGACAAAAAGAAGGGCTACTAACTTCATTTTTAAAAGCAATAGCTTTACTGTCTGCAAACTGAATCTGCTTAATAAGCTGATTAACTGTATTCTTAACATAGGAATGAATTTCATCATAATCTTGGGCTTTTGAGGTAATTACATCGTCTGGATCATCGGGATTCTGTAAAAAAAATATCCTGGTGAGATTTTACTAAACAAGAACTTCTAATCAATATTTTTTCACTCCCTCTCTTGCACATATATAATAAAAACATTAATAGTGGCAACTTACTTATTTTTAGGAAAAAAATTTTTAAAGTGTGTGCTAGTTTTGATCTATTAGTCAAAAACCAAACATATTTTGCATTTTAATATTCCGGAAATCAAAATTTTTTGGAAAATGGAATTTCCGTAATAAAAATCTGAAAAAAAGTTTTCTTTATTGCTATTTTCAAGTCTAAAACAGTGGTTCCCAACCTTTTCTGGACCATCGCCTTGTAGTTTAGGTTGATTAACATCCATCGCCCCCTTTTAATTTTCATGTTATGTCTAATCATAATTTGGGTTAAAGTGTAACTATAAAACAATTTTATAACACTTACTACCGTTTATAAAAAAAACCCAAAGAAGCTTTATCCGGTCACTTTTAAATAAAATAGAAAAAACATAAAACACATATTTTTAACATATTTTTAAAGAACAAAAGTGAAATAATTAACTAAGATATTTTTACTGGTTTCTAGAAAATTTAAGAGAGTTTAAAGTAAAAATTGGCTGGTTTGGTTATGGTTGGAGAATGATTTTACTGTACAAAGGTACAACATTTTAATTTTCCCCCTTTGAATACTCATCGCCCCCTGATCGCCCCTCAAGTATTTTTTGCCCCCTTGATAACACAAATCGCCCACTTGGGGGCGATCGCCCCTGGGTTGGGAACCGCCGGTCTAAAAGAATAGTTAAAAATAATGAATGTTCTAGCATTGTAGTCATTGGTATTTATAATAAATATTAGAATTTTAAACAAGCCTAATGGTATGCAACAATGGAAATAACTTTTTTAAGTCAATACTTATATTTGTAAGAAGGAAGCTTTGCATTTTTATATTTTTATGTAACTAAATAATAAGCAAATAATAAAATGTGCATGATATTTTAATCAATATTAATGTTTATTTAAACTAATGTTAAATACTAAATCAAATCATTGTTGGTGATATTTGTTAAGAGAAGAAATAATAGGTAATGGACTTTAAAATACCTGTGACCCTTTTGCTCGCAGTAGTTGACATTCCAACATCCAATTCTCTTTGTCCTTTGAAATATATTTTATTATTAATTTACCATAGATATAGTTAAAGTATTAGATTGGCAGATCACATGACCTCCAATGCTAACGACGGGACGCGCATGGAGACCAGAATAAGAGGGCAATGGGGCCAGGGTTTCCACCAGTTTTAGGAGAAAAACACTACGGAAAAATATCATTTAATTCTAAAATTACAAAACAATATCATAAAAATTTTAGCTGCATTTTGGAATCTTTTTTGAGACTTTAAAAAAAGCGTGAAACGCTTTGCTAGTATTTTTATGGCACGTTTCTGTAATTTCAGAATTAAATGGTATTTTTTCGTAGTGTTTTTCTCCTAAAACTGGTGGCAACACTGGCCCCATTGCCCTCTTATTCTGGTCTCCATGCGCGTCCCGTCGTTAGCATTGGAGGTCACGTGATCTGCCAATCTAATACTTTAACTATGATATTAACCAACTGAATATCAAAAATATTTATAGATTGTCTAACTGCCAGTAGCCAAATATTGGAACACTAACAATCATTAAACTTTTCAAAACCATTGCAAGAACTGATTGAAAACTGTCTAATGCTTAAAATAATTTTATCAAAACTCATAGTTCATTAAATCAGGTGAATATAAGTCAGGGAAGAATCTTAATTGTTATTGTTATAGAATTTCTACATAGTTATCAGATTATACTAACAGCTTTAACCGAGTTTAGATATTTATAAGAAGGTAGAAATAGATACGTTAAAAATTATACATGATTTTTTTTCCAATGTAGTTACCAATATTAAAATATGACTATATTAAATAAAGTAACATAGTATATTTACCAATTCTAACTGCATGAGTTTATTCTGGTAAAGCTCCAACTATAACAGGAAAAGAAAATAGAAATTACCAATGACTTTAAATTCAATATATAATTAAACTTTAATTAAATTAAACAATGAAAAAAATTCTCACTGCAGTTTTAATTAACAAAGAAATTGTACCTTAAAAGCATGAACAAGTTAAAATGAAAAATTTGTCAAATGCAAGGAGATAGCTTTTAGAATACATAATTGTTGAAATTATGAATCAGTATGATAATGGCTACTTTATTTATTAATAAAAAATAAATTTCCTTTACTAACTTTAATCACTGCACTTATATTCTGGAAATCAAATATTTTGTATTTTTATTAAGCGGTAATAATGTATGCAATTGATATGCAAGTGTTATTTAATCTATATAAACAATGTGCACGGGATATCATAATATTGTGACTAAACTTGCGTTCTCTAGAGTTGGAATAAATTACTGAAGGTATTTTTCAAACTTACTAATATGAAAAGTTTTTAAATAAAATTAGACAAACCTCTATACGATATAAGAAAATAAAAATATTTTAATATTTTTTAAAATATATTTTTAGTTAACCAATCAACTACTTATAAATAAGAATTTGTTAAAACTACAGATCACATTGTTTAAATTTTTTTTAACCACATTACAGAACATTAAAATATGCATGCTATTTATCTACCTGTTGTGTCAAGTTTTCTCTATTATCAGAATATTCACAAAGGGTTTGATGATTTTTCAAAGCCGTTTCATATGGAATGGATGCAGGTTCACTCTACACATAAAAACAAAATCTTTTACAAACCATTTTTAAGCAAACATTGAAATAAAATACAGTAAATTAAACCTTTATTCAGTGCATGCATGGATAAACACTGTCAAGGGAAAGTTTCTAACAAGGAAACTATTTTTAAGGCAAAAATATTTCCCATCTAGAAAATAATGGATCTTATTTGGCTAAAAAACACAAATCAAAACATAGGTAAATTTATATAAAATTGTGAGAAAAAAAAATACACAGAATATTTTTTACCAATGGGCTCCAAAAAGGACAAAAAAAGGTTACTTGTGTAGAAATAAATATTTTAATTACATGGTCTAATAGGTCTTACAATATATTTAAGACTTAATTTTACAAATTACAAATGAGTCGAACCCGACCTTGCCAGATTTCTGTTATACAGTCAACACTCGATAACTCGAAGTCCCAAGGGACCCCAAAAAATATTCGACCAATCCGAAGTTCGAGTTACCGAAATTACCTCCCATTTCTCGACTGGCACTGAAGATGGGTCGACATGGTTTGATATGTGCCATAATACTATAGTTGTACGCATTTCAATTTTTTAATAGCCTATGTAAACAACAAGAGAAGAATAGGGTGAAAAGGTTTATTAAAACTCACAAAATTTGGCCCCATTAAATATTAATTAGTAAACATACCATGTAAATCTCATTTGAAAAATCAGTTATTTCTTGTTGTTTGTATTTTTAAAGGTTGTTGGCATTCACAAAGACACCTAATTTTTGAAGAATTCAAAGTTTTGAACTGAATTATGTTTTTTACCGGGGAAATCTATAACAAAAACATTGATTTAGAAGATCTTCACTTCGAGTTATCGAGACAGTTTTTTAAAGAAAAGTATAGGAATGATTCGGGACTTGATTAAAAATTCGAGTTAGTGGATTGTTTGACTTATAGGAAGTCGAGTTATCGAGGTTTGACTGTACTAAACAATACTGTTATGCCTACGGAATAAATCTTAGATTTCATATGGGTTCTGCTAAGTTGGTCCTCAACATAATTGGCGCATCAATCAATAAAATCACCCAAATTACATCATTAAAGACTTTTTAAATTTTGAACATAAGGCAAACCATTGCTGAGAAGAGAGCGGAATGGAAGCGAGTTCTTGAGAAGGCCCACACTAGGCTGTCATCAGGGCCGGATTTAAAGATTTGCCGCCTGTAGGTTACGATTAATTTGCCGCGCCTGTCACAATATTTCCCCCCTTCGGGGAAAGGTAGCGCGCTAGCTGCAAAATAGGGTGGTATGTGCTGTTTAAAATAGATACACATTTTAGAATCATCTAAGCACCTTTACACACTAAATCCAAAGCGAAATAGGCGAATTTTTTAAACTGTTCTACTATTTTTCTTTCAACTTCGAAATCTGGGAGGGGTACAATTGCCCTCGCAGGGATGTTTGCTACGAAATATTCGTACTATATATACGTTTACGGTTTACCCATTAATGTAAATTATTTGTTTTCTTTCTTAAAAATATTCATATCTTTATAATAATTTTTTATGCGGAATGCCGCTTTAATTGGTCGTAAAATTTGCCGCCCCAAAAAATTCGTCGCTCTAGGCTACAGCCTACTTAGAAATCCGGCCCTGGCTGTCATGCCAATAGAAGAAGAAGAATTAATAAAATTCTGAATTCAGTTACTTTTCAGTCTTAGCAAAAAGTACAACTGAAATACAAACATTTTTTTAGGTTGGTGTAGGTTTAGTTGGTTAAAAATAAGTATCCCTAATGCAATAGTAAGCAAATCATAACCAGACACATTATCCAAATTGTAATTAGCTGTTTTGGAGATTATATGTTAAAAACAACCAATCCTGCTGAGAAAACTATACCAATTACAAACCACTGACTCTACTATGTGCAATCTTTCACAAGAAGTGGGCAAAAGAGGTAATTTTAACTTTTGATTAACTAAAAACTAATTTTGTTGATAAAAGTTAAAATTATAAAATGACTTACTTCACTAATAAGCTCAATGTATTTGCTCCCCTTTTCTTTGAACTTCCATACAGAGGGGTTAAGTGTTGGGTTACTTGAAACAGAGGAATTTCTTGGTTTATACCACACATCACTTGAAAATGTTACAATATCTTTCTCCATTAGATCCATTATCTGTATAGGAAACAGAAAAAGTATATTGCAAAAGCATTATACATTCATCAAATCAATATCTCTAATGGGACATGTGAAAGGAACAAAGTGTTTAGTTTCCAAGCATGCTTGGTACTCATTTTATAGACCCACTTAAAGAATTAAAGGATGAGTGAATCTTTCCCAATCTTGACATCTATTAAATAAATTTTAACCCTAAGTGCTATTAGTAGTTAGTTCTGGTCTTCTCTGGTCAATATTTTATTGAAAGCAGGAAATAAATTTCAAACTGGCGACTTTTTTCATCATTTGGCAAATAAAACACAATTTAAATTGTGAAAAATATTTTTTGACATTTTTAAGGCATTTTGGATATCATATAAATGTATATTTTTAGCATTGTAACCAAGAATTTAATTAAAAATTGTGGTTATATAGCAAAATATTATAAAATTAAGGTCTCTAAGCAATTCTAGGGACCAAACACTTATGGCGTTATAAACAAGTTGTCATTGTAAACAAGGTAGTTGTTACCAAGTATGACTGTATTTGCTGATTAAGAATACCATTTCATTTGATATTAAGGTTAGGTTAGGTTTGAATTATCGTCGCACTAGAGCTACACGAGGACTATTGGCGACGGGCGTGGTATTTTAGAACCACAGTCAAGCGACAAGCCAACACCTGAGTAGGCACCCAACGCAACCGTTAAGGGCGACATCGTACGCAGCATTAGGACTTTTGAAGGATATTTAACGTGCACTCCCTTTACACGGGGTATTATTCGTCGGACATTTTGGCTGCACGGGCCTTTTTATAGGTCGGCAGTTATTTTTGCCGATGCCCGGACCCGAACCTGGGACCTTTCGCATGCTAGGCGAGTGGCTAACCGACCTGGGTTCCCCAGCCCTCATTTGATATTAAATTTTACCTTCTTCAGTGTTGATGTCAATGAGACTAATGTGGCTAATATCATTCATCAGTGCTTTTCTCTGACTGCGACGTCATAGGCAACTTGTGTTCAAGAGATATTTTTGAGCCGAACATAGTTCTTGCTTCTGGAAGTATAAAACACACAGTCTGTACCATGAATTAAGAATATATTTTTTCGGCAATCAAAATACTATGTATAAACAGCAAAAAATACCTTCAAAAAACTTTTGCATGTATCAATGTTTTCTAGTATTTTCTTGATAATAGCTGCCTGAGAAACTTGGTATTGGTTTTTCTCAGAAGAACCTGTAAATAATTATTTAAAGCATTACACTATGGCATACAAGAAAAAGTACATAAACCTTTAGGGTAAAAACCCACTCGAGTCTATCTGTGAAAAAGGATGTTACAGCTCAATAAAAAGCAGAATAGAAAAATTATAGATTAACTAATAATATAGAGATAAGATTAGGCTAATAGATGGAACTCATAGTTGCTTATGGGTTCCTATAATTAAAGAAATAAGAAAGTTAACATCTTGAAGGCTATGAAATATATTTTTAAAGTTTAAATGTTAACAAATAGAAAAATTGGAACCAATAGTTTTTGCCTAACATCCTTCTGATTATTTATCTCCAATATGAAAATATTCAGCATAACTTTGAATCCTAAATAAAACTATGCTTATAGATTACATATTTTTTAAATCGTTAAAAATTGCGATTAGATCAGCCATTAAGAAACTTAAATTAGTTAAAAGATAAATTAGATTATTTAAAAAATTAAAAGATTGATGAAAAAATTTGATTGATTTTAATAAAAAAAAGCATCTATCAAACTGAGGTATTGAAATATCCTTAAAATAATGATTTAAAATTTTAAAAAGATTCTAAATTAGATTACTAATGAAAATATAAACTTTTTATTGTTACAGAACTTACCAACAGCAAGAAGAAGAATATATTTGTCCAATTTTTTGAAGCACACAAATATTTTCTTGATAAAGTCACAATTTTGGGAATAAGCTCGATTAGTTTAGGAGTTGAACTTTTCCATGACTCATGATTCTCAATTCTAGAATTAAAAAATCCTAATTTGATTATTTAGCATTAGCATTGCCACATTTTTCTTTTTGTGTATATTTATGTATTTAAATTATTATTTTTTGTGGTTTTTTTATTTAAACTTATAATGTCTTATTATTGTGTCTTATCAATTAAAATTATGTTTATTTAGTCACATATACTAACGTTTATAACACGTTTTTTTTTAACCCCCTTGTGACGAACAAAAATTATTCTGTAATGTTTGTTTTTGTGTTAATAAGTGTTTGTTAATGTACTCATAACTTATATGCACAATACACATTAAAATTTTCATATACAGTCAAACTGTATTGCAACGCATTGTTTACAAACACATGTTTTTTTTACGCCATAAACCTTTGGTCCCTTTAATTGCACATAGACCTCAATGTTATTTTATTTTGCTTAAAAACAACAATTTTTAATTAATTCCTTAAAATGTAAATTTGTAAAAATGTACAATTATATGATATACAAAAACACCTTCTTAAAGAAAAGAAAAGTGCTTCAAAGATTTCGTTTTCACTATTTCAATTTTTTTTAATTAGCAAAATGATACCAAAAGTCGCCAAATTTTAAATTTATATCCCTCTAAAAAAATTAATTGTCCTTAGAAAGAGAATTATGTTTTAAATTCTATTTTCGAAACTATTTTAATTCAGAATTAAAAAATTATTTTGATTATACTATATACTACTAATAACAAAACGGGTTGAATTTATTCAATTGATGTTAACTTTAATGAATAATTAGTATGTAATACACATTTTGCATGATTTCCAATTAAAAAAAAAAATTCCACCTTGTTTTATAACATTACTCAGTCATAAGGTCATAAACATCACATTCACTTGATTGACGCTATAACCCGGTTATACTGTAGTTTGTGAAAATAATAAGTCTCATATTACAAACAATTTATTAACCCCGGCAGCACTCGCAAGGGGGTCTATGAGACCCCACGCACATTCATGTTTCGAATTACCCAACTTCTCACTTTTTAAAATTGGTCAAACCCAGAGTAGCTGCCTTTAAGGTCACCCACTAAGGAAAGGAATGATTATCTTTCAATTGCGAAAAGCAGTTTTTAGTAGAATTGTTTTTTTTTTGGGGTGTGAAAGACACCACTCGAGTGCCCACGTTTCTTCATTCTAGTTCAAATTATCATGCTATTGTCCTACAATGAGGAGACGGAACATACACGAAAATTGTTAGCAGAAGTTTCTTTGAATGATGAATCTACAAACAAATCAGAAGAAGAAGCTGGTGATGCTATGGATGATGATGATATGACAATTGATTATCGTCCTTGTTCCGATAGTGAGTCTAATGAATTTTTGAAAATAAGACATTACGGTGATCCTGGGTTGATGTGAAATGATAAAATTTTGTGGATCCCAAATGAAGAGCTGAGTGGAAGAACGTCTAAGTGACATTTTTGAAAAAAATTGAGATTTTGTGTTAAGTTATTTATTACCTCCTTTAAAAAATAAAAAACTTTTAAATTTTTTGAAAAAATTTGATTTCGTAATTTTTCGTAACAAAATTTGTAGGTGCACGCGTTTTTTTGTCACTTTTTTTAATGGAAGAAATTTCTAAGGACCCTTGGCACTTTCTTTCCCCAAATCGTCCCCATTCGGACGATCTTCGTGGAAAAGTGCTAAATGACACAGTTTAAAAAAATTTTCAGACTTTCGCTTTATTTTTGTCGCATTAACGCAAAAAAACCCTTTTTTTATTTTTGTAGTTTTAATCAAAAAGAATTTTAAAAAAGTCATAATTTTTTCCCAAAATTAAATTTAATTATTAAATTAACAATGAATTATAATTATATAGGATCTGGGGTTTATGCATTTGGAAAATAAAAGGAAAATGCACCTTTTTTTTAAAAATCAACGGGGAAAAGGTTTTAAAATTTTTTAAATATCGTTGCTTTTAAAGTCTTGTGTTTTTTTTTCAATAAAAAAGTCTATTTGCAGTGAAAAGTGGTATCATTAAAAAGTTGCACCTGCCGTTTTGGGGATCGCATGTCACGTTTTAAAAAAACATTACACCCCGAACCTCTGGTTTGTTTAAAAAAAAAATTAGGGGTGCAAAAATCTTTAAAAACAATTTTTCGTTTGATCTCTAAAGG
>JAFNEN010005143.1:0-12515 GCA_019343175.1 Oedothorax gibbosus
GAAGTCGACAATGAACAAACCAGCCATTATATCATAGCTTTACTAATAATTCATCTTGTAAATATTGTTTTCATAATAAATGGTTTTTGTTTTAAATGTTTATTCTCTGTTCAACCTATCAGGTTAAAAATAATTTACAATCAATGTAATCAAATCAATCCAGCTACTCTGGGTTTGACCCATTTTAAAAAGAGGGAAGTTAGGAAATTTGAAACATCAATGTGCGTGGGGTCTGATAGACCCCCTTGCGAGTGCTGCCGGGTTAAAAACCCACCCAGCACACACAGGAAAAGGCATCAACATCTGGCCAAGTAAAATTCCCCCTCCCAAAACAGACATTACAATATACACAGATGGTTCAAAATCAGAAGAAGGAGTGGGCACAGCTTATGTCATTTACAATAAAAACAATAAAATAAAAACATGGCAGACAAAACTTGAAGAATACAATAGCATTTTTCAAGCAGAATTAACGGCAATAGAAATGGCAATACAAAACACTAAATACACATACCATAAAAACATTACAGTCCTATCGGACAGCAACTCATCTCTACAGGACATTAACGACCCCTCTAACACATCCCCAATAGTCAAATCGATACAAAGAACTCTTCAAACAACAAATACACGATACACCATGCAATGGATCAAAGCACACAATAATACATTAGGTAATGAAAGAGCAGATACACTGGCAAAACAAGCAGTTAAAAATGAGGACATACCAAAAACCAAATTACCAAAACCACTTTCACACCTTAAAAAAACACTGAGACATTTCAATTAATAACTGGCAAACACAATGGACTGAAGAGGGAGAGGGAAGAAGACTACACAGTTACATACATAAAGCAGACCTAAACAGAAACATAGGAGACAACACTTACACAAGTTCTAACAGGACATGCCCCAACACCAAGCTACTTTTATAAAATCGGTCAAGAAAGCTCACCGAATTGCGTATGCGGGAGAGTGGGAGATTTGGATCACTACTCATACGATTGCTCCTTAACAAAAGAAATTCACTTCAAAAATCCGGGCCCAGATAAAACTGCTCTTGGCCAGTAGTTATTAAAAATTAAAGATTAAAATTCGTTAGTGGAGTATTGGAGGGCTGTTTACGAAAACTCGCCAGGTGTTACAAAGTTCGATAGGAATTTGGGGGAAGCTCTTAAGGAGAAGAAAGTTAAGGATCGTGAAAGACGACTTCCCAAGCTATTTCTATATCGGATCAAATTGGTAGGTAGGTTTGAATTATCGTCGCACTAGAGCTACACGAGGGCTATTGGCGACGGGCGTCGTAATTTAGAACCACAGTCAAGTGACGAGCCGACACCTGAATAGGCACCCAACGCAACCGTTAAACGGATCAAATTGACTTTTGTAGGATATAGCAGTTACTCAATTCGGATTCTAAGGATAGGGTAGAACTTTGACACTAAAATTTCTATAAAAACCGACAGGAGGTAAGACGCTTGTGTAAAAAGTTTGTAAACAAGCAGCTGTGGTACCAGGAATCGGGAAGGTATGTTGACCCTAGAAAGAAGCCGCCGGACCAATAAACGAAGATTTGCGTCACTGGCCGAAGTCCCCCTCGGGCGAATTAAGAGTTAGGGGAAGGAAATGGGGAGTGATATTCGGTTCAGGATCCGATATTACAAACCGGATGGGGCTTGGATTTTACACCGGAAGGGCGGATCTTAAAAAAAAAGGCTGTCAGGGATTGTAACAAAAACGGGGAAAAGGGCAGAGAACTAACTAAGACCTAAAAGAGCACAAGCTCTGATTTTCTTGGACGAAGATCCGATTAACACTAAAAGGCTAAGTCCTTAAAATTTCTAATACTTCTTCCTCTAAGATGAACTGGAAACAGAGTAAGTCTATTCCTTTATCTCCACCACACACGATGGACTCCGGTCATTATATTCTATAATTATTTTTATGATTAACTGTAACTTATCGTGTTATTGTGACTGAGTAATTGTAATTGTGTTAGTGATAAATGTTTGTGGCCAACTTCCTGTCCTCATCATTTCTTAAGGGTATTGCGGATAGATAATTAATCCTTCTTTAATGACAAACATACGCTATTGCTATATTATTGCACATCACCCCAGATTATCATCTTAAGAACTGGTGCCGTGACTTATTTAATCAATAAGAGCGAACAAATGGTGATGGACAGTTGGTTGATTGCAAATATGTCTATTAAAATCTAGTCGCGGGAAGGCATGAGACCTTCAAATGCCCTGAATGGAGGGACAACAGTAAAAAAAAAGTTTTCAAAAAAAAGGGGGAATTTAAGAGTTGATCTTAGTAATAAATGCAAGTTAATTGAACTTGTAATGAATTTTTTTTAAATTAAGATAGGGAAATGTTAAAAAAAAATTTTAATGAAAAATAATAGTGGTTGTCCATCGGTTCAGAGTGAGTCAATTATGAAGGTTTCATTGTTTCACTAAGAATGACTAGATTAAAATCGTGAAAGATTAAATGTTAAATCCGGAAGAATATCTATTAACCAAGACGGCCTCTAAAGAGGACTTAACGGAAAATGAATTGGAGAAAAATTCAAACGTTATAAACAAATTAAATTTACTACAGGAAATTTTTTAAAATATAGAATTACAAAGCAAATCTAAAATGGCTAAATTGGCAGCTTTTCACGGTTTAATTCCTTTATTCGATTCTGAATCGGCAGTAACACCAGAGTATTTTGTCGCAACGTTCGACAAACTCGCTACAGAGACGGAAGCAACGAATGAGGAAAAATTATTAGTTCTTAAAAGTAGGATTAGGGGAGAAGCGCTAACACACGTCATAAATTCGGTTGAATTGGCGAATGTCGTAAGTAATAACAGGCATTTATATAAAAATTCAAAATGAATGAAAAAGAGACTCTCAGAGCAATGATATCAAAATACAAGGAAATAAAAGTCCCAGTAGAACAAGCGAACCTTTATATGAGCCAATATGAGACTTTCAAAAGATACACTACCAGTAAGAGAGACCATGGACCCCAAATGCGGCTTAACTCTAATGTAAGAAAAAGGTGGCCCATCATAATCTCCAAAACTAACAGAGTTCCTTTTAAATTCAATGGTATACAACTAAAAACTAAGGAAGACGAAATAGGAGAAGCCAAGTGCGTCCGTGCTTCCATTTTTGTCCCTGATTACCTTTCAAAATATGGAAATGGTACTGAATTAGAAATTGCCAAAGCCCTTATCAAACCTGAACTAGATAAAGTGGACAGGTTCCTCAATATTATGCATACAGATGTGCAATACAATGAATTCCATCCCTACAGAAAAAGAACCAAAATAGAGCCCACTATAGAGGATGTATCACCTTCGTCTGTGAATGCTACTATAGCCATGGCATTCTTACCCAACTTTATAACTCCGGAATATTTCAGAGCTTCAAATGCCTTGGCAGTAAGGGAACTTAAGAACCAACTTCATCCTCTCCTGAAGCTAAAAACAACCTCAGATATAATACATCAGGCAAGGAAATTGATTGCCACCAAAACCAAATGGGTCCCAAGCATCGTAGACATCAATCCGAGACTTGCAGAAATTCTTCACTATGTGTGCGGACCTTATCATTTATTGTCAGTGGGCAACTTAGGTGAATTAAACCAGATGTCTTATGAGCGGCTATTCCAAGACATAGCTAAAGTCTGTCTGAACAGTGGGGATCCTTTAAGTTCATTCAGATCGAGCTTGGATTCCATACACATATTTGAGACGCCTTTGAGAGAACAAGTGTTCCATGTTCCTGGGGCAAGACCATTCACTTTAATAGCAAAGGCCCTAGTGGGAGCACCTATTGATGTAGAAAGCAGAGTAAGGGAGACTAGATTTGTGGTTGTGGACAGCGTGGGGAATATGAAACAGAGCGCACTGCTATGTGGGATGGGCCAAGCCCAGTATGTTCACCAGTTTAAATGGTGGGAAGGTAAGGAGACTGTGTTCTTCGAAAATGAGTTCATCAAGGGTTATGTGAACAAAGAAAACAGAAGCATAATTTCAGTAGAATTAAACACTCTTCCAACGATGACCAATATGAGGCCAGTACTGCTTGATCTAATGTTTTACTGTAGAGCTGCTGAAACAGGGTTTGACAAAGATTTCCCAGTCTACATAATAGAAGAAAGAAGAAAGAGATACTTCTTTGAGTATCATGAAAAACATCCACAAGATATGTTCAAGGTATTTGGGGTAAGCACCAAAGGCATAGTCTCATTAGATTGTTATTATGGAGAACCTAGCAACGGTTATCTAGAGAAAGTCAATGTGTGTGCGTCCACAGTACAACCTTATTCAATTAAAAGTTGGGATTATAGAGTTGGAAAGGATCTAACAGTATTCAAAAAGATGGGGAACCGGGAGGTTGAAGTTCAAGCCATTGCAGAAATGGTTTATGGTAAATCACTGAAGCTACCAGGGGAATTCTTTCAGGAACCAAAAACTAAACTAGAGCCTGATACCTTCACCAGTGAACTGCGAAAACAAATGGAAAAATTAAAGCCAATAAAAAATCAATGTAAAAGAAAACAAAGGTTATTTTTTCATAAAGATTTGGACTCGTGTCCATATGTGTTTGTTCGAGTGGACCGTGTCAAGAAACCTTTAGAATCTCCGTATGAAGGACCTTTTCCGGTGATTTCAAGAAATGACAAGTATTATACGGTGAGAATGAAGGGAAAGGACATAAATGTTTCTATCGATCGATTAAAACAAGCATATTTGTTAGCCTCAGATGAAAATGATTCGCGAAATCTAACAAATAAAGAAGAACAAAATACCCCGGCGGTCGGCCATGGAAATGAACAATCGGAGGAGGATTCAAGAATAAAAACCACACGCAGTGGGAGAAGAATAACTTTTCCAGTGCGTTATCAGGATTACGTGAATATTTAGTGTTGTATATTTCTATTGATGTATTTTTGTGCTAACATGAATTTTCATGTGATGTTAACATGTGTTCTCCTTTTATCGCAACTATGTTGCTCGGAAGGGGAGTACTGTAACCTCTACATTCATATAAAATGTTGCAAAGCTTTTTGTAGATTGCAATTGGCAACATGTGTGATGTTACCTAGCAATCGAACGCGTAAGCAGTAAAAGTTTTGAATAAAATGTAAATTGTTTGCGCTTCCAAAATGTTCATGTAGGAGTTATTTATATAAAGAATTATATAATTATTCTGATGATGTAGCGATACCGCTACAAGTTCTTAAAAGTAGGATTAGGGAAGAAGCGCTAACACACGTCATAAATTCGGTTGAATTGGCGAATGAAACTGACTATGAACAGTTTGTAAAAAAATTTAAGGATTATTTCATAAAAAAATCGAGTCTCGCATGTAGACAACAACTATTTACAACTTGTAGAATGGGGGCGGATGAAACTGTCAAACATTACGCTTCACGAGTCGTAAATGCAACTTTGAAATTCTTCGGTGACATAAAATTAACGGATGAGAACATCAAAAAAATATGCGACCAAACAAAGCGAAAGTTATCGCAAGAATACGCCCAGAATTCATAAAGAACTTATTGATAAAAGATCCTTTAAAATTTGAGGACGCAGTCAAATTCGCCGAGATATTGGAAATGAACGAAGGGATAACGAACGAAACAGTATCTAGCATAACAAGCGAAAAAATTTGGAAAAGGTCGTTCAACAACACACGCAGGCGACGCTTGAAATAATCTCGTCTTTGACAAAAGAGATTAGCGATTTACGACTAGGACAAACCAACCGAGAAAGAGACCGACAACAACCGAATAGAGTCACATTTTCGGATCAAGTGGCTTGTCAGATTTGTGGAAAATTAAATCACACCGCTTTAAACTGCTTCAAAAGAGGGGTAGCGCCTCAGAGGTACACACAGGAAAATAGAGGGCGGGAGCAGTTTAGAAGGCAGCAGTCGGGGAATAGCGATAACAATAGTTATAGACAAAATACCTTTAGAGGCGGACGGTTTCAAAACAATAATGGTCAATATGCACAGAGGAGCAATAATGGATATAATAATTCTTTTAATAATCGAGGACGGAATTATGTAGACAGGCAGTCTCCTTTTAGGAGAAATTTAACTCCCAATTATAATAGGCAAAGATCACAATCTCGAGGTAACGGTTACCAAAACAACGGTAATAGGCCAATACATCAACGACAAAATTCGGGAAATAGAAACACGTTTCAGCTGAGATTTTTAAACTAACTGGGGGCGCGATTACGAGCCAAAATCGGGTCCCAAATGAGCGATTTGATAACAACGTTGAAACAGTTAACACACATGTTGTAATAAATAAAAAATATCGGCTCTCTACCAGTTACAAAATTAAGAATTGCGGGACTAGAGACTATTGTATTGTTAGATTGTGGCGCTAGTGTGAGCTTGGTCACCGAACCAGTATTTGCAAAAATCGCAAAAGATAAAAAATATTAAAAAAATACATGACCCAACCACGATAAAATCTATTTCAGGAGAGACATTAAAAATTACAGGTTGTTACCAAATCCCAATCAATATTGCAAATAAAAACTTTAAGCATTATTTTTATGTAGTAAGTAATGATTTTGGAGCAAATTATAAAATGATTTTAGGTTATGATTTTCTAAAGGGAAATAAATTAAAATTAGATTTTGAAACACTCATAGTTACGATAAGCGACGTAGAATTAAAAATGATGGACTCAAATTCATTAAATCAAGTTCAACAAGTAAATAATAATTTTGCTACCTTAAAAACAAAATGTATTTTAAGGCTATATGAAGTTAGGATAGCTAACGTCGTTCTTCAACAAAAATACGAAGAAGGAACAGAAATTTTAGTTAAACCCATTATTAATGATAATATCCAAATTGAGGAATCAATATGTACCGTTTTGAAGGACAACACATGTAAATTATTAATCGCGAACAATACAAATAATAAATTAAATTTAATTAAATCTATGAAGAAAACTAATTTTTCTTCTGAATTTGAGACGCGATATGGACCACGTTAGGAAGCTTAGAAATAAGGAGCTTTTTGCCACAGACTTCAAATTACAACATTTGGATCCACAAACAAAAGATAAGGTTTTAAAATTGGTTTTTGAAGACACCTTACGATGTCAGGATCGCCGAAACGCTGTTACACAACTTCTGGTCACCAAAGAAACAGCCATTCCATTGTCAAGAAATCTACATCTATTTCGGATGGAAAGGGGACAACTGGTTTCCAGTCTTCTACTTTCAGCCGCTATCAAGATCCAGTTACAGTTTTCTGGATATAAGATCCAGGTACATTCCACAACAGTATGTCCGTGGTTCTCTGATGCACCCGTGAGGGTGGCAGGCTGTTATGACTGCCCGCTTCTAGCCCGTCTCACAATTAGAGCCATGAGTACATGTCAGTCTGGCATGGCGGAAGTTCAATTCGCCGGCATTAATATCCACACAAAAGCTGTTTTGTTACACACGGAAGAGTCCGATATCATTGTGAATATATTGGCGGGAGAACAGTGCTATCACGAAAAGCTTTACCTTCGGGCTCAGAATCAAATTCGTTGTATAAACCTAGATTTTTGCTTAGAGCGGAGATGAGGTCAAGAGCCTCGGGGCGGACTGATGGATGTTGGAACAGAGGCACCAAATGACCAGTGAAGAAAGGTATTCTTTGTTTATGGCATTATCCTTTATATAAAACATTCATTGTGAAGCTTATATTATAAATTATTATATGATAATTGCAAACATTGTCATTATTATTTACAAAAGGCAATTGTTTTATTAGTATCTTAATTATAGCACAGATTAATTGTGCACAATGACATAGAATTGTTAGTGGTTAAACTGGTAGGGTTTCTCATAATATCCAATTCTTATCACGATATATGTAGACCATAATTATTATTTGTTCTTATAATTATTATTATTGACAAAATTCTTGTCACTATTACAGAAATTGTATCACTCCTATTAAGTACAGTCCTAAGTGTTTTTTATTTATACATATATTAATCACATTTTGTCTTTAAGGAGCTTTCCTGTGTTAAGAACAATTGTAAGGAGAACTGACCATTTGGAGGATTGATACGTTACAGACAGATTATCTGAAACAGTTCTACGGCAGGTTAATTGATGCGTAAAAATCTAATTGCATCCGTAGGTAAGATGTAAATACGGAAATTCATATAATAGGTTGTTGACAAAATGTGACTGAATGGTCAGGACTTTAACTTACATATATTCAAAAAATGTATCAATTGTCAGTATATATGTTTAATTTTCATGTTGTTTGAATAGTGGAGGACATGGCATAACCCACGAGGACTATACTGAGGGTTCAGTAGGGAATTTCAATGGTGGCAAAAAAGAAAAAAAACGGATGTTAAATTTAAGGGTTTGAAGTTAAAAAAAAAATTTCTCCTTCTGGGTCATCGATGGGAATGTGCCTTACTTCTTCAAGATTCGAAAGACAAATTATTAAGTGTTAAGCAAATTTATTAGGTGAAGGTAATTACTAGTAGCATACAATCAGAAACGGTATGCATACGTTAACAGTATTGGATGTCTTATATATATGTTTGTATTATGTTAGCCTTGTTGATCGCGGAGTCCACGAGTTGGAGATTCGGGAAGAGGATAGGATTCGTATCGACTATTACAATATTTACGGCCATAATTGAGGAATTGGGAACAATTTAGACAGACCGGAGTTGGAAATTTTTTTAATGTTTTTTTGCCCAAACTGGGCTGAGAATTCTTGGCCAGTAGTTTGGGGAAAACTCTTAAGGAGAAGAAAGTTAAGGATCGTGAAAGACGACTTCCCAAGACATTTCTATATCGGATCAAATTGACTTTTGTAGGATATAGCAGTTACTCAATTCGGATTCTAAGGATAGGGTAGAACTTTGACACTAAAATTTCTATAAAAACCGACAGGAGGTAAGACGCTTTTGTGTAAAAAGTTTGTAAACAAGCAGCTGTGGTACCAGGAATCGGGAAGGTATTTTGACCCTAGAAAGAAGCCGCCGGACCAATAAACGAAGATTTGCGTCACTGGCCGAAGTCCCCCTCGGGCGAATTGAGAGTTAGGGGAAGGAAATGGGGAGTGATATTTGGTTCAGGATCCGATATTACAAACCAGATGGGGCTTGGGTTTTACACCGGAAGGGCGGGTCTTAAAAAAAAAAAGGCTGTCAGGGATTGTACAAAAACGGGGAAAAGGGCGGAGAACTAAGTAAGACCTAAAAGAGCACAAGCTCTGATTTTCTTGGACGAAGATCCGATTAATACTAAAAGGCTAAGTCCTTAAAATTTCTAATACTTCTTCCTCTAAGATAAACTGGAAACAAAGTCTATTCCTTTATCTCCACCACACACGATGGACTCCGGTCATTATATTCTATAATTATTCTTATGATTAACTGTAACTTATCGTGTTATTGTGACTGAGTAATTGTAATTGTGTTAGTAATAAATGTTTGTGGCCAACTGTCCTCATCATTTCTTAAGGGTATTGCGGATAGAAAAACGATTAGAAATCCAACTCAAACAATTTCAGTGCATCAAAGGATCATGCATGTAATGGCTCTAATTGGTTGTGAGTAATTTATTTTATGTTTATCCTCTTTTACAAAATATTCCATTCTATGCAGGCAGCAAGTGGCGATTCTCCTGTTGTATATTACAAACAGCAGGGGCAAGATGGACAATTGAAAGAAGACTTTCAAATTGTCAGACTTAACAACAAATGCTCAAGAAATTTGGTAATTGCAAAAATTATGTGAATAGTATGCACGGGCTAAACTCATACGACTTAAAGCTCAAACACTTTTGACAGTTGAGAGTTTGCATCAGGTGTGCCAGTAGCCTTTTGTATAAGTAATCGAGTAGATGAAGTAGCCATGCCGCTATTTTTAAGGGCTGTAAATTAAAAGGTTGGCAGTGTTGACAGATGTTTTTACGTTGGACGCTGCTCCGGCGTATTATGCTTGGGAACATGTCATGGGCACAGCAAAACATAGATTGCTGTGCACATGTCATGTGGATAAAAATTGGCGGAAAAACATCACCAAAGTATCAGGTACACAGGAAAAAAAGTCCCTGATTTATAAGGAGCTGTGGGTTATGTTACTAAAGGATGTAGAGAAGTTCAACCTGTCATTGATTGGATTTTAAGAGCAAACTTTTGCAGGTCTAGAAACAAGAGACTTCAGCCAATACTTTTACAGTATGTATGCTAAACGAGTGGAGGTTTTTGGCTCTGTGCCACAGGGAAAAATTAGGATGGGTGGATGTTAAGGTTTTATGGCACAAGGGCATCAAAGACCGGGGAAAGATTAGGCATAAACACCAATATGTATCTGGAGACAATGCAAAACAATAAAAAAACAATTACTTAGAGAGTAAGGTAGTGAAATTGGTTGATATTGCCTTAGGCGCATTGATGCAGCTAAGTAGGGACAAAATATTAAACTATTTGATAAAGTTTGCCAAAAAAGTACCTACTCCTCATCTTAAGTGCAACAAGGACTCCCACAAGTTAAGTGTTACCATAGACCTTGATACGATAAAGAAAGAAGATGGCGAGTGGAGAGTTCCTCCTTCAAAGAATGATGGAACATTTGATACTGTACAATACAAGTCAAATTTTGAATGCATGTCAAAATTGAAAAAAGAAATAGACTTATAATCAAGAATCTCCCTAGACATAAAGCTCCTGGGCCCAGACTCAATAGATAATCATATAATTAAATACTTAAAACCAAACTGCCCATTAGGGTGGCTCGAAAAAGACTTATTTTCGAAATCAAAAACGGCTAGTGCGGAAAAGTTGCCTTATGGCAAGGCCATTAATGGGGTAAAATCTTAACTAAATCAAAAAATATCTTCAGGTGCCCAAATGACCTGAAATTTAGCCATTTGTCCGAAATCCCTATAGCTTCAAAATTATAACGGGCAAATATTATTTAATGAAGAAAAATAGTAGCTTGACACTTCAACTTGCATTTAAAACCAAAAAACAGTTAAAAATTCATAATTACTGTATCTAATGACTCGTGAAACTGCCCCCCTCCTTTAACCCCACAGTTTCTAAATGAAATGTAGTAAACTGTGCAGCTGACCCGAAAAATATTGTATAGGTTTCTGTCAAACAGAAAAACACGTCTATAAAGTATTTGGGAGGTTTTAAAAATATGTCAGTGTCATTTCGAAAAATGTCCGGCAGGCCCGTCGCGTGGGCAGGGGGCTGCAGCAGTCACCCATTTGTATCTTTACAGTACTATTTGTGATTTTCTAACCAATACCATGAAACTATCTAAACAACATATAGAAGAGTTGAAATTTGATATTATATATATTAGACTTGCCTACAGGCCCGTCAGACGGGCAGGTGACAGAGACGCATCCGTAGGTACGCTCGATAAGCGTTTAATGATGGTTCAGTTGCGATTCCTTTTGAAATATGTATTTTGACATAAAAAATTAGTAAAAGTACTTACCAATTTTTATGCAGCTCTTTGGTTGTTTTCTTTCAGAAAACAACCAAAGAGCTGCATAAAAATGACTGCAAATCATGTTCCACCACCCTCCCTCTCTTTCATAGATGTACTTTTAAGTTCTCACATAGCTTTCAGGAATTGACGTTTGTTTTCAAATGTTGGTAATGCATTTCTTGATGCAATTTTGGATCTTATAAATCCGTCACGTGCATCATGTCCACAAACTGCAGCAGAAGCCTCTGTACAAGTATAATAGAACGCTCTACTTGTGTAATGCATGGATTATTTTACAATATCATTTTTACAGGAACCTCCATATCATGGCAATTAAGTTCATCATGAGAAATTTTGGTGTTTAGAGGCTGGGCTCAGAATTTTCAATGTGACTCCAATCAATCATGTCGAAATATTCTTATGCTTCAAAATGAGGTTAGGTAGTCAGATCGTGCGATATTGGGTCTTTCTTTTGGCATTTCTGCACTTAGATTCTTCGAAGGCTAAGTGTCTCTAACATGCCTCCTGCTGTTCAGTATAGCATTGACAACAAAGATGTTTTTCCGGTACGTCCATAAATATCCATTTCTTTGCATAGTTTTGGTGAACAATGTTTCTTTTAAATCATCAGGCAAATACCGTTTAATTTTTTTATCCTGTTAAATATATTGCAGACTGCCAATCCCTCGACATGATAAATTTGTTTTTATTTTCAAACCATGACTTGAATAGACCTTAACCGACAAATGCTGCTGAAAATTGTAAGTTTTTCTGATGGTCCACGTTTGCATACGTACAAACGTAAAATTCTATTGCAGTGGTTTAGAACCATCTGGAATGGTTTAAGTTTCCTGGATCTTCGTGTGCTAATCTGGCACGAAATGGTCCGTCAGAATGCCACTGGCACATATTATAATGATTATGACTTGAAGTGGGTGGCCCGTAGGGCCAAGCACCGCGACCATGGGTCTATTGTAACTAACCCCATCGTTTACCCTGAAGCAGGCCG
>JAFNEN010005146.1:0-26424 GCA_019343175.1 Oedothorax gibbosus
ATACGTAGTTTCCGGCCGTAATACGCTAGCAGTAATGTACTGCTAGCGTATTATAGCCGGTCTCAATTCCGGCAACTTTCCTTTGTAGCAAAGTAGCGAAAATTTACAGTAAAAAGCCCGTTTATCCGGCTCTCGATTAACCGGAAAGCTCAAATATCCGGAAAATTTCAAATTCCGATTTGGCGACGGAATTTAGCGATAAAATTGAATTTTTTTTCGCCAAAATTGCGATTTCTCGCCAAAAAATTTTCAGATTTTTTTTCCCAAAAAAAAAAATTTCGTTTGTGACAACATTTGGCGCAAAAAGTGTTTTTGGTTTACTTTAAAATATCCTATGGTTTTAGCCCATGGGTTGGACGATTTATGATTAGATTTTTAGCTTTTGAAAGTAACGATTGATTTTTTTCTTAATTAATAAATAATTAATTTTTTTAACCAAAATATTGTAGTCTATTATATATTAATATAAATGAAAACATCGCCTATTTGCAAAATAAGATGCACCCCATTATCTCGTATTTTCCGAAAAATCGGCATTTTTGGTAACCCTATTGGCGACTTCCGATTACACGGAAAAATTTTGGGATATCCGGAAGAGTCGATTTCCCTAGCATTCCGGATAAACGGGAGTTTACTGTACTTAAATTGGTAAACATTCCAGCTCAACTTAATAGATGTTTACATCATTCCTGTTGCTATAGAACCCTTTTTTTTACCTTACTACACTGTGTTTACATTCCGGCCATAATACGCTAGCTGTTTCCTAATATGGAATATATATATAAGGGTAATGAAATATTGTGCAGAAGGTGTAAAATCCAAAATGGAGATGTTATGTTTTCTAAAACAGAAACTATACACCATAATAAGGTTTTAAACAAAATTGCACGTCCTCAAAGGGGAGCTGCCATGGATTTTTATAGGTTTTAAAGTTGTTGAAATTACCTTTAAATGTGTGCATTGATTTATTGAGAACAGATAAAGTTTTGAAGTATTACTATTGTTAAAAATGACAGATTCACAAGCCTTGATCACTTACTAAATCAAATTTAAAATTTTTAGGAATGACAAAAAAAATTATCTTTGTAGAACAACTAGAATATTGGCAGAATGTATTGATTTTTAATCTGAAAAAATGCAATAATAGTTTATGAAAACTGAGTGTTTTTAGATCTAATAAAGATTGAAAAAAAAAAACTAAGTATCGGCCAAATAATTCAATAATCATAGTCGAAGTTTTCTTTAAGATAAGTCTTATGATATAAGGAAGTGTTTTAAAAAAATTATATTTGACTATGATAATGTTAGGTATTTAATTTTTCATGCTAACTTAGTTTTTTTGTTTAATTCAAGAATATTTACAAATATTATTTATTATACATTTTGTTTCATGTGAAATCAATTTATTTTAGAAAATTTAAAAAATTGAAGATTTCAAATTTTAAAAAAGAATTTTCGACTTCATCGCCATATTTTCATTGCCTTTATATTTCATGTAAGGAAATTTGAAAGTAAAAAATAAACTGCAAAAATTAATACTCTACTGCAATACATACTTTTTTAGGCTGTGAAGCTTTTGCTCGAAGTTTTGGCAAGATGAGGACAAAGCCTGAGTACGCTATCCAAGCGGCCCGGGAGAGCTAAAGATGATCAAATAACCCAAAAGGGCAAGTTGTGGCCCTATTATGGGAGAAACGGATGGGACTGTCAAGGTTGGAAATGTACTTTTGTACCTAATTTAATACATTTTACCAAAGTTCGAGACTGTGCAAAACGGAATTAAATTGCTTAATTACTTATTAAAGTACTAATAAGAAAGCAAAGGGAAATAAAAACAATATGAAAGCTGAGTAACATAAATCAAAATGAACTATCAAAAAATTAAAGATGACTAAGTACAATAAACAAAAATGCCTCTAACTTTTGAACTGTCTTTAGAACCCTTTTTCTGAGTGTGAAAACCTAGAATTCTACAACTTGCTGCAAAGTTACTTTACTTTTTTTAATCAGTGTCACATTAACAAAAACAAAAACAAGGGATTAATTTGCTTTTTTTTAATACTTTGAGGATTACAAAAAAAGGCAGTTAAGGGGAGATCGTTTTAAACAAAGTCTGGTTAAGTGGTTTTTCATAAGTTGTACTGACATAATTTATCTATAAATAAAAAATGTGCCTTTCTAATTTAATCATATGTATGCATTCTTTTAAAGAACTAAATACTGTGATGGCAGTGAAATAAAAGATTTATTTAACATATTTTTAGAAAACCCAATCACCTACAGAATTACAAATTTATTGTTATTGTTTTTTACTTTAGGATTTGCAGACTTTTACCATCTTTACATATCATTGGGCCCAAACAAAGAAGCTGCCAGAAAAAGCTGTTATCATGGCCAGTGCAGAGCAAAATTCAGGTTACAATAAAAAATTGCGAATTTTATTTTTAAATTAAAATCATACTAATAATTTAACTTTAAAAATGGATAAAACTGGATAACCGAGGTTGGCGAGCCATAGCGAGCAGGGGGTGGAGAGGAAGAATCAAAGCTTGCGAGCCAGTGAGATTGTACAGGAATGCAAGGATGCGAGCTTGCGAGCCGAGTGTATGTACTGCTCCATATTTGTTTTTTAATTGCTAGCACATAATCTTATTTATGTGAGCGAGCGCAGCGAGCTGGTCGCAAAGCAGCCAATGAGAATTGCGCAGCAATTCCAGGGGTTATTGAGCGGGTAGCGAGCAGAGGGCGGAGAGGAAGAATCAAAGCTGGAGCCAGTGAGATGCACAGCATTGCAAGGGTGCGAGCTTGCGAGCCGAGTGTATGTACTGCTCCATATTTGTTTTTTAATTGCTAGCACATAATCTTATTTATGTGAGCGAGGCGCAGCGAGCTGGTCGCAAAGCAGCCAATGAGAATTGCGCAGCAATTCCCGGGGGTTATTGAGCGATAGCGAGCAGAGGGGCGGAGAGGAAGAATCAAAGCTTGTGAGCCAGTGAGATGCACAGCATTGCAAGGGTGCGAGCTTGCGAGCCGAGTGTATGTACTGCTCCATATTTGTTTTTTAATTGCTAGCACATAATCTTATTTATGTGAACGAGCGCAGCGAGCTGGTCGCAAACAGCCAATGAGAATTGGGCGCAGCAATTCTCGGGGGTTATTGAGCGATAGCGATCAGAGGGCGGAGAGGAAGAATCAAAGCTTGTGAGCCAGTGAAGATGCACACCCATTGCAAGGGTGCGAGCTTGCGAGCCGAGTGTATGTACTGCTCCATATTTGTTTTTTTAATTGCTAGCACATAATCTTATTTATGTGAACGAGCGCAGCGAGCTGGTCGCAAAGCAGCCAATGAGAATTGCGCAGCAATTCTCGGGGGTTATTGAGCGATAGCGATCAGAGGGCGGAGAGGAAGAATCAAAGCTTGCGGAGCCAGTGAGATGCACAGCATTGCAAGGGTGCGAGCTTGCGAGCCGAGTGTATGTACTGCTCCATATTTGTTTTTTTTAATTGCTAGCACATAATCTTATTTATGTGAACGAGCGCAGCGAGCTGGTCGCAAAGCAGCCAATGAGAATTGCGCAGCAATTCTCGGGGGTTATTGAGCGATAGCGATCAGAGGGCGGAGAGGAAGAATCAAAGCTTGCGAGCCAGTGAGATGCACAGCATTGCAAGGGTGCGAGCTTGCGCGCCGAGTGTATGTACTGCTCCATATTTGTTTTTTAATTGCTAGCACATAATTATTTTATGTGAGCGAGCGCAGCGAGCTGGTCGCAAAAACAGCCAATGAGAATTGTGCAGCAATTCCCGGGGGTTATTGAGCGATAGCGAGCAGAGGGCGGAGAGGAAGAATCAAAGCTTGTGAGCCAGTGAGATGCACAGCATTGCAAGGGTGCGAGCTTGCAAGCCGAGTGTATGTACTGCTCCATATTTGTTTTTTAATTGCTAGCACATAATCTTATTTATGTGAGCGAGCGCAGCGAGCTGGTCGCAAAGCGGTCAATGAGAATTGCGCAGCGATTCCTGGGGGTTATTGAGCGATAGCGAGCAGAGGGCGGAGAGGAAGAATCAAAGCTTGCGAGCCAGTGAGATTGTACAGGAATGCAAGGATGCGAGCTTGCGAGCCGAGTGTATGTACTGCTCCATATTTGTTTTTTAATTGCTAGCACATAATCTTATTTATGTGAGCGAGCGCAGCGAGCTGGTCGCAAAGCGGCCAATGAGAATTGCGCAGATCTGGTCATTTTGTCATAGATGCAGACCTGGATTGCCAAATATGCATAGGCCTGTGCAAAGTTGGGTTGGAAAAGTTACGTTCACCAGCGAGTCGGCCGCGAACTGGCTTATGGGAATGCGGGGGTTGGCGAGCGATAGCAAGCAGGGGGTGGAGCTCCCTAGTATCTTAAATAAAACTAAATGCGGTTATAATTGCAATGATTTTTAAATATTTCATGGTTTAAATGAGGAATTTAAATTTTGAAAATATGTCTTGCACAAAACTTAATGCAGTTTTAAAGAAATTTATTTCCGATATGGGTTAAAAAAAATTATTAATTACATTATGTTATAGTGTTTCAACATTATCACATACTTTTTTGTTGCTATTATTTTTAAAAAGTCAATGTCCTATTTCAGGAACGTACAAAAAAGCTAAATTGCTCTTACTCGGAATGCATGCTAAGCTAAAAGAGAAAGGAATGAAAATACCGATTGGAATGTCACAGAGTTTGATGTTGTTGCACAGCTATAGCCTTGCTAAGGTATGCTTCAAATATGTACATACTGTCTTTAAATATTCTGGTAATACTTTTTGTGAGAAATTGAACTCCTGTATCGAATTTATAGTGTCTTCAGTTTTTCTGATAATTATTTTTATGAGTTATAAGGATCTTTTTTTTATTATACTACTTTATATTGTCTCTAATTTTTCTTTTAATTCATTTTGGATGTATCTAAGCTTTTATATTGTATTTTATATTGTTTTTAGCTTTTTTGATAAATCCTTTAGTATCTTGTTTCACTCTTGAAAAGAATTCTACACTGTAAACAAACATATTTTGTAAATAATTATATATTTCAAAGTATATTTCGCAAGTAATTTTCGAAAAAATTGGCATTTAACATTTGCTCAGGGTTACGTTAATTTAGTGGAATTTGAAGTTTTGCATGGTAAAAATATACATTATATCTGAGCAATGTATAAACAAACAAAAATTAACAACTAGAAAAACTTGATAATTCTAGTTAATGTTAAGAAAAATTGTAGAATGAAATTGTAAAGTTAATTCTTACAAATACCTCTGGAGCGAAGAGATATTGTCTTTACTTTTTCTGATATTTCATTGATATTTAGCGTTGATATTGGACTTCATACTAGCTTTAACTTTTCCAATTACTTCTTTGATAAGTAATTAAGCTATTTTATTCCATTATACACTGCTCCAAACAATTAGGGGAGCACTTTGGGTACTTTTGTTAACGTTTTCAGTTCCAACGTTCTATTTATTATTCTAAAAACCTAAAATCTGTGAAATAGATTCATTATGCATCCAGAATGAAATGGTAAAAAACGGGGGAAAATTGGGGAATCGGAAACATAAATTTTGAATAAATTGTAACAATAATTTTTTCAAAACTTTATTTGTTAAAAACAGTTAAAATCAATTTTTAAACATCTAAGAATGCAAGCATGAAGAATTTAGGGTCAATTTATATCATAAAAATTTTTGGGGAGTGAATTTTATTTTACCATGTTTTCCATGCTTTCATTTAATTCAAACAAACATTTTTTAATTCTTCAAAAGACATGATTCTTCCATCTAACGATACATAAGTACAAGCTTAAATTAGTGAGAAAAAAAATCGCAAGCCGATGATTCCAAATGGAATCATTGGGGGGTAAAAGGGTTTAAACCCGGTATTCCCCTAATTATTTTGAGCAGTGTATTTGTCTATGCTATTTGTCGATGCTGGGTTACAGACATTCCAAATTCTTCGAACTTCAGCGGATCTCCAAAAAACCACAACACTGGACCCCCCTAATTATTTTGAGCAGTGTACATTGCTTCAAACTTTTTCCATAAATCTTTAATTTAATAAGTATTTAAAAGCTCTTATGTTACTTTTTCTCAAACTTTTTTGATGCAGGATGCAGTTTTGAAGCATTACTATTGTTACAATGACAGATTCACAAGCCTTGATCACTTACTAAATCAAATTTTTAAAATTTTAGGAATGACAAAAAAAAATTATCTTTGTAGAACAACTAGAATATTGGCAAAATGTATTGATTGTTTAATCTGAAAAAATGCAATAATAGTTTATGAAAACTGAGTGTTATTTAGATCTTAATAAAGATTGAAAAAAAAACTAAGTATCGGCCAAATAATTCAATAATCATAGTCGTAAGTTTTCTTTAAGATAAGTCTTATGATATAAGGAATGTTTTTTTAAAAAATTATATTTGACAATGATAATGTTAGGTATATTAATTTTTCAGTGCTATATAAGTTTTTCTCTTATATTATACGATTTTTATTGTCTTATTTTTTTATGATTACTTCAATAAGTTAATTGCATTTTAGTTGCATATGCAAAGAGGAGATCACATGAAAAGTGCCCAGAATGCTGATTAGAGTTTCAAATAACTTGAACAAGTTTCCAAGACGTAAGACTGCCTGTTAATCATTCTAGTCAAATATAATACTTTTATTAATCGTAAATATTTGTTTTACTTTTATTTTTATTACATTAATAAACCATTCTTCTTTCTGAATTAAAAGAATTATATATTCTTATTTCAATGCATTTCATAATCGCTGATTTTAAGTTTAGAAGCTTGTTGTAGAGAATATATGTTTTAAGGTTCAAAACTCTGATTATACTATCATAAATTTTTTTATAATTATTGGGTTATTCTAAGTTTAATTTTTCCAGTTCAGATTACAGTCCCTGGACAAATTATTAGACACACTGTATTTTTTTTAGTAATGATGAAAACATACCAAAGAATGCCATATCATTAAAAAAGATGTCCATATTTGTATTAAGTATAGCAGATAGTATTTTCGATTCAAAAGCTTAAGTTTAGGAACACAAATGTCCTTCTAAAGGTATTTTGTTCATCATTGATTGATACACGAAATCTTGCAGTTTGTCTAATAATTTGTCCAGGGACTGTATATTTACTTAATGCAACTGTCAGGTATTGTTGTAATTCTGTAATATTACACGAAAAACTACAGCAAAAACCAGACTAAATAGTTCTCAACAGATAAAAACTTAATAACCACCAAAGAAATAAAGAGAATTATTGTAACAACACTAAAAGCTTAATAAATAAAGCAGGCCACTGATAACAAAAGTAATACACAAAGAAAAACCTCAAAATTACACAAAATATGCAGATTCTTAAATTTTGTTTGTTACTTTTGTTACTCTTACTTTCAGATGACGTCCAAATTCTGACCACCACTGTGTTCGAGTGTCAAAAAAAGCCGGTCTGCACATTTCGGCCCACAAATCCGCCGTGATTGCTCTATGAGACCGAATACAGGTCGAAACTCGATCCCAAGTATAAAGGAAAGATTGAGAAAATTGTGAGGTAAAGTAGAGTTGACCTCCTTTTGTGTTTTATACCAGAGACATTAAATAGAAATGGACTTGCGCATTGGCAAACCTAAAAAGCGATCCCTCATGGTAAGACTTTACCCAGCACGTGATCGCGACCAGTTGGCGAGTTTTTCCACGACTTGAAACATATGAGGCCCGACAATCTAGTGGTATGAAAAAGAAGTTGGGAAAGGAACAAAGATGAATTGCTATTTCGGTGAAAAACGATTGCAATTTTTGGCAACTTATCGAAGCTAGTTTTTAATACAAAAACGCTAAACATTTTTTCTGCATAAAAATTTTTATATTTGTGGTCTGATCAATTCTATGTGGCGCAGAAGGCTAATTCGAAATTTTTAACAGATATTTTTAACAAGAAAATAATCCCTTTTTTCCTTTTTTTATTATTATAGAAATTTTTAAATTTTCCCCTATTTTTTAAAAATATTAAAGGTTTTTTAGGAATTTAAAATTTCTTTTAAATATACCTAAACCCCAAAAAAAAATCTTACCTGTAAGTAATTTTCAAATCCCCCCCTTTTTTTAAATTTTGTTTTACATTTTATCCAAAAAAAAAATGCACAAAAATTTGGCATTTTTTAACCCGAGAAAAATGATGGTGCAAATATTTCTTATGAACACAACACAAACTCCATGGACTTGGACATCTGATGTTAGTCAACATTGCGGTTTGCTAGGCTGATTCCTTATCTGATTTTCAGCGTCTGGCGTCAATTGGCATAGTTTCATAACTAAATATTGGTATGCGATAAAAGTTTGCCATATGTATTGCAAGACCTTTTTCTCCTCTTTATTTACGGGCGATTTTCATGTTTGATACGTTATTTGGAACGTTTCTGGCTATTGAATGAGCAGTTCCATTCTATTTAATGGCATTTCCGTTGGTTTTATACTGACGTGCAGCTACATTAAGTCATTGGGTTTTTGAATGTTTGAAACATGTGAAAGTTTGAAAAAAAATAATTTTCAGACTTTAATAACAGACAGAAATTTACAAATTGCTTCAAAAGCATTTAGATTATAAAATTTTGTTTTGTGCTGTTATAGTATAAAACATACTAGTATAAAATGCTAACTAATAATCATCTAAGATCTGATAGTAAAGGTATATAAACATAAAATCGTAAACATAGAGTGCAATATCAATACATATTTTTTTTGTACATGGGAAAACCCTTATTTTGCCTACTTTTAATACTATGGACCTAATTTGTACCATTTAGACAATTATTTTTACAGAAACTTTAACTGAAGATGAAGGTTTATTCAGAACATTGAATTTCACCTAGTAGATTTGAATTATAGGTAAAGCCCTCAAGATAGTGTTTAAATAACAACAAAATTTTATACCAGGAAAATGTCTGCATATAGTTTATCGTATATTAACTGATGTTGATTATAATAATGCAATTTTTTTTGATATTGCATGTACAATATGGAGTAAGATAAACAATATACGATGAGCAGATAAAATTCGTAGACGTTTCATCCTTTATGTCCCCATGATACTTCTATAAAAAAAAAAGTCAATGGAACTAAATTATTTCAGAAGAGACTTAAATTTTCTACAAAGTGTCCCCTTATTTTACAGTTTATTTATTACAATATTGTATTTTTTATTCTATCATCCAATTTTTTAGACATTTGATAAATATTTTATAACAACGTGCTAAAAAGTTTTCACTTTTTTCTGTATATCATATTTCATTATCATAAATCGTTGCGAAAATGACACTCTTAGCGTGCTTTGTCACAGATCTAGTGCAAAAGTAGTACTTGTATTCGCAACTAGTGGCAGTAAAGTGAAATTAAGAATTTATCTGTGATTTGGTAGATAAAAACAAAGATGGATGTCTATGAACTCCCATATTATAGAGAAAACCTAAAATGTAGTGCTCATGAAACTCTACGTTTTATTTTCAATCTATTGGTTCATTACTTTTGCATTTTCCTAATATCTCTATGGGAACCTACAAGATAAACTTATACAAAATTATTAAAGGACATTTAATAAGACCAAAATGGGTAACACACAAATTTCAATGTAATACTGGATAGTGTTTGGTCGAGGTCATTTTTAACATCACAATGTTCAAATTTCATTTGTCTTAGACGTGTAATAGGTTACTTCCATGTTTCGTTTAGTACTAGTGTTATAATACCTATTTGTGATTCAAAATAGAAAATTATTTTACAACTTTTTTCTTTTACTACTTTGCATTTTCAGAATATCGCCGTGGAACACTAAATGATGTCATCGAAACATCACTCATTGGTCGAAATACTATTTTTTGGCACGTTATTATAAAAAATATTGTAAGCAATCATGTGCAAATAATACTTTATTAAGCTCTTGTCATTATTTCAATCGACCCACGGTCTCGTGAATAAATCCACTTTACTTAATAAGTATTATTTTCGGGCACTATTTTTCTTGTATGAATACCTTATTTAAGATGACATAAAAAATAATCTTAGTAAAACCGCATTAATATTTGTTGAACTAAACAAATATTTTATACAAAAAACACCAACTTTACCTTTTTTCCGACAACCCTCTTTCCATGAAATTAAAATGCATGAGGGAGACAAAATCTATTAGTTTAGGATACTTAGCAGACACCTTTAAAAAAAAAATTAGAAAAATATTAATTGAAGGAAAGTCACAAATCTTAATGGACTAGTGATTTATTTATTTTAAATAAAAAAAAACTCACTCTGGTAAAATGACATTTCATAGAGTCTTATCCTCTAAACTTTGGACATTGTGAATGCATAATAATCCCCTGAATGGCTCCGTAAATGCTTCGTCAATCCTATATAATAAAGTATTATTTAAGATTTAATGACAAAAAGTTTTTTTTATTACTATCTTCTTAACACTCTTTTAAAGTTTTTTTTTTACGACACGAAATCTTTAACTTTACAGTAGGCGGACCCTCCTCTTCATCTAATGGATTAAGTTCATCTGGTTCCATCCAGTTTCCATATTTCACCTTCCACTGAAAGGACATAATAATTTAGAGTTCCATCTATTTACACAGCCACAGGAAAAAAAATGCTTCACTAAATAGTATCCTCTATAATCCAAACACACTATCAGAACTATTTGGTATCACTTTTGCTCCAACAACCATTCCTAGTTTAACTCTAAAACTGCATTTCTCAAAGATTCTTTTTTCTTTAAAAAGTTTTCTTTTCTTATTTTTTTTTGACATACATCCCGTAATTAATTACAATAACCCCTCTTTTGGAGAAAAAACAATTGAAGGGTCTAGTTTAAAAACTGGCATTCTCTAAAGTATACAACTAATATATAGGTTTGAAAAGCCATTGGCCACTTTTGACAATCATAGAAATCCGATTAGAAATAGATGAAGTCGCCAATGAACATGCCAGACCCAAAAAAAAAAAAAACAAAAACAAAAAAAAAAAAAAAAAAAAAAAAAAAAACCTATATCTTAGTTATACTTTTCAGAGAATGTCATTTTTGGCACTAGACCCTTCAATATGGAATGAGATCGGGTCCCATTGATTCGGATTATTCTAGTTTCTAGTGGTAATGGGTTTCTAATGATTTATTTATCCCTTTATAGATCACTTCTTCTATTAAATAATGTTTTTTAAGATGAAAATTAGGTGGTAGAAAACAAGCTTCCTAAAACATTATGAAGAATTCCAATTTATGGCTTTTTTTAAGCGAGCATTTTCTATGAACAGTAAAATTATTTTTTAACAAAGTAATATCATTTAAAATCAATTATACAACCTTATTCAAATATATTTGAAAACTTTCCTAGATCCAGCAGGGAACAATATATAGTCCTTGATAGTTTTCTTTAGAATATGTTAAGAGGAATGGCAATTGCCTTCTACTACTCTGTAGTAAACAAAAGTACTATTTTCATATAAATTAACTCTGAATAATAAGAACTATTAAAAAGATCCTTTGAATTGAAATTTAATTTAATAAGGTTTGACAGCCTATGGATGGCATTTTTTATCTTATGTGTTTATAAGTTTTGACAAATTCTCTATTTATCAGCTTTATAAAGATTATATCAGGTAGCCTGGAAAAACATTTTTCATGCCGAATCCTTTTTCCTTCGTCAAACGCCTTCTGCCCCCCCCTCAACAGATGTAATCACAGGACCGTTATCATCTAACTTTGGCAACAACATCGAGTTGTTTTTGGTACCCACAGAAGTAATGGCAGACTGTCCGATTCCTAGGGGGACCTGTCTGCATGACACTACCGACAGAGCTGGATTAGTAGGGTTGTTCTTAAAACAATAGACCGGGGGCAGCCTCAGGAGGAGCTTCCTATGACAGGTTGGTGTGATTGCAATGGGCTGTGGTGGGGGTAGTATCAACTTGCTTGCTGATTTTGATTCTTTATAGAAGCCATCAAGGGATGATCATCTGGAAGTTTGACAAGTTTGAAGTTTTCCTGTTGGCCGTGACATTATCACAAGCCGTTGTCTGTTGTTGTATGCAGAATTTTCCTGTGCCTGTTCCGTTGGGATTTTAGGTGTTTTTTATTAACTTGGCTTTGCTTTTGGGGGAAGGTGTGTATTAAAGGCTGCAGCAGTATTTATCCGGTGCCATTATTTTGATGTCGTTATGGTTTGCATTTTATGGAGAGTGAGCTGGAGGTATACTTAGCATCTGGTATGTGAGTAACCGAATGATGACCTGAATGATTTTTGTTGGCTTTTTGAAACGCAGCAGGTTCTTTGAGTATTAATGGCCAGGTGGCTTTTGGAGACTGTAGGTTGTATGGTAGTTGTGCAGTATGAGTCACTGGTACTCTCTGAACTGTGCAGTTGTAACAACTAAAGCACTCTAAAACATACAAAATATTAAAATTTCACTAATTAAACGACATTAAATCAACGACAATATATTAACATATAAAAATTTACTATTATTCTAAATTGCAAAACTATCGTGTTATATTCACAAAAACTTTTTTTTATAATATATTTATTACAATTTATTTTATTAAAATAAGATAAACATTAATGTGCTCCTACAAGTATTTGTGAAGTAAAAGTATTTAATTACTTAGATGTTTGTATATTTAAAAATAATCCCTGCTAGGTAAAAATATTTAAAAAAGTCAAACTTGCAGTTCATAATAATTGCTTTAGAAACCATATCCCATAATCATGCATGAATTAGGTAATTACATAAAATACACTGAAAACCAAAGGGGATTTTTATATTGAACTTACAACTTCTACCAGAGCATTGTGTCATTCCCTAAGAAGTAATTAGGCAAATCTCTAAATTTATGGACTATACTTAAAAAATGAGAAAAATAATATCTAGATAATGTATCGACTTTTCATATACAAAAATGTTTTAAAAAATTAGAACATAATTAAATGCAAATAAATAACACTTCTAGCCAAATACTCACACTTAATTTTAGCACCATTTGGCATATAGGTATCCATCGAGACAAATAACTTATTTAAAGGAATTTTAAAATCCACCTTTATTATTGGGAAATTTTTAAAAATATTATTTTTCAAAACAATCTGAAAATCTATTATATTTTATTATAAATTTGATTTTATAGAGATAAAATTCAGATTTATGAAGGCATAAGTTCAATTTCATTCAGTCAGAACATTCTTTATATCAAAAGAAAGACCTGTTTGTAAAAAATTTTTTACAAATAAACAAGATTTTGAAAAGAATAATTGGATCAGGGAATTGAAGCCCAATAAGCCATTTTTTTCAAATATAACAACTTTGCATAAGAAATTCAATAAGAAACAAAAAATAGCTTAACTATTAAAATACATCAAGAAGCTTTTTTTTAAAAAAACATTATATTTCCTTCCGCGTTGCTTGACAGGTGACATGAGAAAATACTAATTAGACTATCAATTAATAATCTTTCCTTTGGGTTGCAGCATGAGGGTTTTTTTAATGATGCGTAGACCAAGTAAGTAATCTGCGCTATTCCCCGAGATATGTCATATCCAAGACTAAAAGTACAGATAAGTGCATAGTGATATGAAGGGTTTAGTAGACAAAACTCACATTACCAGAAGTATAACTGATATAGGGGCCGGCCCCCCCCCCCTTCAAATTGTCACTACGGTATAAAAACCCTACTGTGTGATCATACTGTAATATGATCTCATTAGGGAGAAAGTCGCAAAAAAAAAAAACAAAAAAAAAAAAAAAATGAATTCGCTGAGGTTCAAACGGCCGAAATGAGGCACACTAGATTAATAAGGAAAGCGCTTTGCCACAGACACGGAACCGTATAATTTAGGGAGAATGTCTATTTTAGCAAAAATAGCATCTTCTAGACCACTCTTCTTCAATATCAGTAATTCATGCACGATGATTGGTTCAAATACGTTTTCAAAGAAAGAAAAACAAAAAAAAGGACCAATAAAATCATGAAATTTTATAAGTTATTATTAAAAATAAACATATTCAATGTAGCCATAAAGATCGAAAAAAACCAGAATTCTAATAAATACCTTTATGATAAAAAAGGCCTTTATGTTACAGAAATTACAAAATAGGAAAGAAAAACTAAAAGGGAGGGAAAAAGAAAAAGGGTGAGGAAAAAAAAGGGAGGAAAAAGGGAGGGGGGGAGAAAAAGGAAAAGGGGAAAAGGAAAGAGGGAAAAGGGGGGGGGGGGGGGGAGTAAAAAGGAAAAAAGGGGGGGAAGTAAAAGTGTAGGGTGTAAGCGGAACAAACTGACTTATTGTCTCTTTCTGGCAACAATTGATCGGCAAACAATTAAGGACACGTCCCTGTCAATTTCATGAGATAAAATAACTGGAACAAATACTTATAGTAAAAGGATTATTGTAAAGTGGGGGAAAAAAAAAAAAAAGGGGGAGGAAAGAGGAAAAAGGGTGAGGGAAAAAAAGGAAGGGGGGGGGAGAGGAGAGGGAAGGGGAGAGAGAGGGGGAAAAGAAAGAGGAATGGGAGAGGGGAAGTAAGTGTGTTCGAAAAATTACTCATGTCCTTATCGTTATGGCTATCAACTTACCCTATTAAAGGTGTTGATTTGGTAAAGGTCTTTTGTACAAAGTTTATGAATCTGAAACAACCGTCCTCGTCTCCTTGAGATTTTTGCACTACCAGTGTATTATGTTCTCGTTTTGTTTATTTTATGATTTTTATCTTTATTTTACAGGTTTTTCGTGTAAAACTATGACCTCAGTTTTTTTTGTTTATAAAGAGCGGGGAATTATTTGGAGCTACGCTGGGAGCAGTTGAATTTCGTTAATGCTTAGACGAATGGTTCAGGTTTTCTCAAAGTTATATGACTACAGAATTGTTCAATTGTGATCTAAACGACTGCAAACAAAATAAATACTGTAGAGCCACGCTGGTCATGCTATGCTCAAGAAATCGAAACACAAAAGCAATAATAAAGGTAACCAGGGCCTGGACGAAATGACTTCTTGACATGTATTTCCCTATATTCTATCACAATCGTTGACCACCAGAAACAAAAAGACTCTCTGTGTATTCCCGTTTGATCTGATGGATTGCTATTTTATAATTTCTAGGGGTGACGTCTAATCGGAAACGACGGTTAAAATATATTGGAATAGCATAAACAAAGCTAACTTTATCAGTTCTCGAATCAACTAAACATGAAACAAAAATAATAAATCTAGATATTAGTGACCTAGACCATTTTAGATTTTTTATTAAGCTTCGTACTAGACGTGCAGAATTTATCTTTAAAAAGTTTAGATTAACAATTTCCATTAAATAACATTTAAGATTTTTGTTCTTAAATATCAGAAAATTGCTTATTTGGTGGATTTAAAATATTTCGCAATCTTGAGATTTAGTGTAAATTTATAAAGAACACCCCTAGTAAAAATTCTTTAACAACAGATGTTTTCTCCATTTGAATAAATGAATAAGCAACAATTATGACACCATTTCTATTTTTGCAAAGTATATCGACAAAAAGACGACTAGAATGTACAAGACATTGAAAATCCTTATTGAAAAAACTGTTAATAGGTAAGTCAGGTCTCAATATTTGAGAATTGCAGACCAGAAGACTGTAGATATTGATGTAAATAGAGCAGTGTTCAAGCAGACCACGCACTGTTTTTTGCCCTACGGGAGCAGTAATATACACAAATGTAGGCCTTGATAATTTATTTAAGTAAAGACCTTTACAAATAATTATGGTGCATTTAGTTTCTTTTTAAACGGCATATCACATTGATTTAAAAACTCACAGGGGAGACAAACACATTAAAAAAACCTTGTTACAACAATTACCGTATACACAGTCGACGTTTAAGAAAATCAGTTCATTAGATTAAATTAACAAAAGATTCTATAGAATTCTATTATTATGTAAAAATTTCAATAAAGTTGTTCTTTCCAACAGCATCCCGACAACCACCCTATATGGGATAACTTTACCTTTTTAAAGTGAGTTGGTGGTTCGAATATCACCGGAGACATAGAATACTTTTCTGGATCAAGGTTGCAACTTGCTCGGGCCATGGCCAAGCTTAAGATAAACATGGTTATTCAACCAGTTCTAAACGCTTACCAAACGATCATACATACCACTTGCAACAAGGACTCTTTCATTGAAATGGAACTGGACAATCCCCATCCAAACACAATTCTCCATTCATGTCAAGTATATATCAGCTGACTAACCATGTTGAATGTCATTAATTCCAACGAGGAAAGCACTTTTTTAATGAACATTTTCCTGCAAATTTGGGAGGAGCAGTGAGTATGGACTGTGACTTAATGAAAAAAAAACGGATGCTGTTCTGTCCATTGGTGCTTCCCCTTTTGTAGTGTATTGTGCCCAACGTTGTGGGTTGTCTCCCTTTGCGTTTCTTAGTCGACTGTTTTTTGGTGTCCTAACTAGCGTCACCCTTTGGGCGTGTAAATGATAAATCACGGGACGGAAGGGGAAATTTGGCCTGCTGTCCCCGTTTTTAGCTTACTTCCCCTATTTAAAAGTGGTCATTCTTATATATTACGCAAAACACCTCGGGCTAGTTTATTCCCTTAAGCACTTTGGTTTCTTCTTTTTTTTAATCGAACAAATTTTAAAGGATTAACCAGAGGTTGCCGTAACCCCCCAAAAAAAGTTCTAACCCCCGGACCCGCCACCCCCCCCCCCTCAAAACCTTACGCCCCCCCCCCCCCACAAAAAAAAACACGTTCTGGATTGTATGTGGATTAATGAAAAACCTAGTAGTAACCTACATAGTAACCTATACCCACATCTTTAGTTTAACTTGTGTACAAGAAACCTGAAGGGGGAATCACATTTTTGAATGAAATTTATAAAAGGAATTAAAGAAGCTATTTTTAATTTCCCTCCTTTAAATAAGTTTTTTTTTTAAACAGTAAAAACTTCAGGTGTCCAAGGAATTAGTTTAAAAATTTAAATTTTAAATTAATTATTTTAGTTTTTAAATCATTAAAAAATTTGGCTGGGAAAGGTGATTTTAAATGCAATCTAAAACGGTTTTTTAATTTCTAATGCTAAAAATTTTCTCTTGGCCTACTTTTATTAGTCAAACAATTTAACAATATATGCAAAAAACAAACATAATTATTTGCAATGTTAGGGATAGTTTCATTTAAAAACAGTTCTATAAATTAAAAGATAAAATTTTACAGTTAAATGTTTAAACAAAGTTTTTAAACCGTGAAACTCGAATTCAATCCCAACACATTCAAACAAACCAGTATCTCCCTACTGTTTTCTATTTCTAAAGCAATCAAATTTTAAAAAAAATTGGCGGGAAAATGACTTGATTATGTATGCTAACCAGATATATTATCCGAAGGTCATTTATTCATCAAATGTTACACAAATCCGCAAGATTTTTTCATCTCTATGATGTCTGCTGTAAATGCTATAAGCAGGATTTTGTAGGAAATAATTGTCAGAGTCATAATATTGCTTTCTTTGACGCTGGGCCTCTTAAAATAGAATATTTTCATTTTCATGATTGTTAAAGGGTTTTCGTTTCGGGGTTCCTATTTTATTATAACTTTTTAAAAATTAGAAAATTCCAAAAAAGTTTTTGTTAGAATTTATATTTTAAGTTTTGTTTTTATATGTTGTTTTAAAAATAAACAGTAGTTCTGTAAGCCTAAAAACATAGAGGTGGACGGACAAAAGGGCGGTTTACAACGATGGACAAAATGCAAAAAAAATGGCTCTGTTGTCATATCCTTGAAACAAAAACAAAATGAATGTTTTTAATCGGATAGTTAACTTTTGCTATTCTAGTAAGATTTAAAAAAAAATCCTTATATGATGATTTTTAAATGTAAGCGTTGGCTTGCATTAAACTTTTCTCATAAAAAAATGGATGGCCACACGTTTTCATAAACCGCACTTATTAAGACTTATAATTCAATTGATTAGTGCCACACATTTCATATATAATGGTGTTTGAGTATTAAATGCTTGATGCCTTAATTGCATTAAACTATGGTTTCTTTTGTAATGAATAAAAAATAAATGAGTTTAATTATCAAAAAAAAGAATTCTGCAAACATTTTGCGCTAAAAGACGATATCTAAAGTCAGCATGGTCCGATTTTGTTTTTGAAAAGGGAAATCTTCAACAAGTAAGGGGGCGTCCATAATTTCGTGACTTTTTTAAGGGGCGGGGTTCTAGCCGATATCACCAAAAGGGGGGGGGGGGGGTTCTGTCAAATATCGCGTTATTTTCCCCGTAAAAAATCAAAGTAAAATTGCACTAAATGGAGCAAAATTCCACCACAAAATTTTCTGGATTTAAAAATTGGCCCAAATTCTTACATGATAATATTTATCGCGTCTCTCCGAACTGTACTAAAAAGTTAAAAAGTTTTAGGTGAAAAGAACGACCCGTTCTTTTATATAGATTCTTTTGGCGTTCCCTTCTTTCTTCTCTTTTTATTAGTTTCAAGTCAGATCAAAGGACACGTGTTCAAATTTGTTTCACACTTCACAAAGAAAAGAGACAAAATATGAATTGTTTCCAATGTACTTTCTCACCATCATCCGACGATGCAGCTGCTGGTTTTGACTATCCAAGCTTGGGGTTAGCATCGATTTATTATTTGTTTTGAAGATTCCTGGAGTATCAAACGTCCAAATATAAAGTTTCGTTGCAGAAAAAAAAGGCATTATCCCGGGTCTGGTGTCTTCTTTTTTTGATGACTCCATTACCCCCAGATTTCTGTTCTTGTTGTGTGTGTGTGGGGGGGGGGGGGGGGGGGGGGGGGGGGGGGGGGGCTGGGGGGGGTGGGGTGTGGGGGGGGGGGGGGGGGGGGGGGGTGGGGGGGGGGGGGGGGGGGGGGGGGGGGGGGGGGGGGGGGGGGGGGGGGGGGGGGGGGGGGGCGGGGGCAATTACTTAAAAAATATAAGAGTTTGTTAAGGTTTTTTTAGCCAAAATAAGCCGTTTATTATTAAATTTTAGAAAAAACATCAACCCCCCCCTAAAATTTCAACGACGCAGTCTGCGTCGTTGACCCCCCCCTGTAGGCACCCCTGGATGAAACACTGAGTGAGCCGTGCCTAATTCGGGATTCGAACCCTTCACTGTCATGTCAGCAAAAGCTAAGCACTGCAAATACGATAAGCCATTGGAATAGAAAGTGGGATATGACAATTTTAAGAGAAAATAGAATATTCATCAGGATATCTGAAACTTGGGAAAAACCGGACAACAACTACAAGAAACACAAAATTGCCGGAGAGTAATCGAAAGCCGAAGCTAAGTTTATACAACTGTAACGTTAAATTAAAAAACAGGAATTGAATATGTAACGTTAATTTAAAAAACAGGAATGAATATGTAACGTTAAATTAAAAAAAACAGGAATTGAATAAAAAGGAACTTGTTGATAGAGGCTTTATAGAAAAACACTTAAACCTTGTTATCCAAAACTGAAGTAAACTAGGAGGTGTGTAACCTACAAAACTTTCAATTACCTCTAAATAAATCAATGCAAATTAATATACCTAAAAGGTAGTTACAATACCTTTTAAACAAAAAAAAATCATTTCTATGGCAACCACCCCTAGCGCATGCGCAATTTTTCTCGAAAACTTATTCTGACGCCCGGAGGATACTGGAACACGTGTACCAAATTTGAAGTCTGTATCTCTTTTAGTTTTTCAGAAATACTTTTAAACCAAAAAAGTTCTATGGCTATGGCAGCGTTTTTTTGTGCATGTCCCTTGCGCATGCGCAATTTTTTCAAAAACCTTGTAACGTCCAACAAGTCTTTGGGAACACATCTACCAAATTTGAAGTGTCTGCGTCGCTTTTCGTTTTTTTCGACGATACCCTTAAACCAAAAAAGTTCTATGACAGCTACCCATTGAACATGCGCAATTTTATCGAAAACTTTATTATGACTTTCCACAAGTACTACGAGAAACTCGTTTACCAAATTTGATGTTCGTAGCTCTTTTCGTTAGCAGACAAATGTTCGAAAACAACTTTTTTTCGAATCAGCACCCTCCAAAACGAGTAAAAAACCACAAAATCTCTATTTCGGATTTTTAACTTCATCGTAATACGTTTGTTCATTACCAAAAATGTCATACAACATAGCTTATTTATTTAAAAGAGCGAAACCTGATCTAAGAGACCACAGGAACAACACGGATCTTGAAAAGAAGCGTTTTACTTATCATGTTAGGAGGAAAACTTGAAAGGAAATGTGAAAACCGAAGTTAATAAAAGATGCATTTTTCAAAATGCTGGTAAAAACGGGTGATTCAACATAGTGCGAAACCCCATTTTTAAAAAAAAAAAAAAATTTACAATTAATTATAAAAAAACTTCGATGGCGGTTTTTTGAGAAAAAACCGGTTTCCGGTTTTTTCTCAAAATCGGAAACCGGTTTCCGGTTTTTAGACGGTTTTCCCAGCAGAAAACCGGTTTCCGGTTTAGACCGGCCTCATCAAAAAACCGGTTTTTCGGTCAAAACCGAGGGCAAAAAACCGGTTTTTCAAAAAACCGGTTTCGGTTTTCCATCCCTAATTGAATCAGAAATAAATTTGTCTTGAACCAAAAAGGATATGCTTGATTTTTGCTGAGCATCCAACCGTCACTAATTATTGATATTTACACTTCAAAACGTAAACCATCTGCCAAAAATTATATTTTATTTTAAAACTTCAAGGAGTGAAATATCGCATTTTTTTTTTCCTTCAAATTTTATTCTGCTGTTATAATTATGGCTGGTGAAAAAAAACACTTTTCAACACCTTCCAAACTTGTAGATAACTCAATATCTCTATTTTCGACCCTATCGCAATAATTTTATTAACTTATATTTCATATATTTGGTAATATAACAATGTTTGAGGTTGTATGCCTCCAGGTCACATAGCCTGGAAGGCAAAAATGTTGCAGTAGCATCCGTTGGCACAAGGCCTTGAGCCCCCATAAGGGTGGATGGCTGACTTCTACTCCAAGAGGGCACCACCTCTACAATTTAGGAAAGTCGCATTTTTCTCCAGGCAACCTGTACTGCACTACGACTTTCGGACCCACAGATTTTACAAGCACGTTCACCGCATGGACTGGGGAAAACACAAATATCAATGCTTTATCCGGGATCCCTGGCTCACTCATTTGACAAGCGAGGGTCGAAACCACCATAATTTATGAATTGAAAGTAAAAATATATATATAACTTTAAACGCTTATAACAAAGTAATAAAAGCTATTGTACCTGCTCAAAACAAGTAGGGGAGCACTTTGCGTACTTTTGTCAACCTTTCAGGAACAACTCTTTTTTATTTTTATTCTGAAATCTAAAAATAGTGAAATAGATTCATTATACATATCCAGGATGAAATGGTAAAAAACAGGGGGGGAAATCTAAATTTTTTAAACTAAAATTTAAGGGGAAAAATTGAAAAAATATTTCTTGAATAATTTATAAAAATAATTTTTGCAAAAGTTTATTTGTTAAAAATAATTAAAATTATTTTTTAAACATCTAAAAAATGCAAGCATGAGAATTTAGGGTCAATTTATTTGATAAATTTTTTGGAGTAAATTTTATTTTACTATGTTTTTCATATTTTATTTAATTAAAAAAAATTAATTCTTTAAAAGACATGATTCTTCAACGAATATAAGTGCGAGCTTAGCTTAGTTAGTCAGAAAAAAATCGCAAGCTGATGATTCCAAATGGAATCATTGGGGGTGAAATTAAACTTAAAAACGCTCACGATGACTAGGGATGGAAAACCGAAACCGTTTTTTTGAAAAACCGGTTTTTTTGCCCTCGGTTTTGACCGAAAAACCGGTTTTTTGATGAGGCCGGTCTAAACCGGAAACCGGTTTTCTGCTGGGAAAACCGTCTAAAAACCGGAAACCGGTTTCCGATTTTGAGAAAAAACCGGAAACCGGTTTTTTCTCAAAAAACCGCCATCGAAGTTTTTTTATAATTAATTTGTAATTTTTTTTTTTTTTTAAAAATGGGGTTTTCGCACTATGTTGAATCACCCGTTTTTACCAGCATTTTTGAAAAATGCATCTTTTATTAACTTCGGTTTTCACATTTCCTTTCAAGTTTTCCTCCTAACATGATAAGTAAAACGCTTCTTTTCAAGATCCGTGTTGTTCCTGTGGTCTCTTAGATCAGGTTTCGCTCTTTTAAATATAATAAGCTATGTTGTATGACATTTTTGGTAATGAACAACGTATTACGATGAAGTTAAAAATCCGAAATAGAGATTTTGTGGTTTTTTACTCGTTTTGGAGGGTGCTGATTCCGAAAAAGTTGTTTTCGAACATTTGTCTGCCTAACGAAAAGAGCTACGAACATCAAATTTGGTAAACGAGTTTCTGTAGTACTTGTGGAAAGTCATAATAAAGTTTTCGATAAAATTGCGCATGTTCAATGGGTAGCTGTCATAGAACTTTTTTTGGTTTAAGGGTATCGTCGAAAAACGAAAAGCGACGCAGACACTTCAAATTTGGTAGATGTGTTCCCAAAGTACTTGTTGGACGTTACAAGGTTTTTGAAAAAATTGCGCATGCGCAAGGGACATGCACAAAAGCGCTGCCATAGCCATAGAACTTTTTTGGTTTTAAAAGTATTTCTGAAAAACTAAAAGAGATACAGACTTCAAATTTGGTACACGTGTTCCCAGTATCCTCCGGGCGTCAGAATAAGGTTTTCGAGAAAATTGCGCATGCGCTAGGGGTGGTTGCCATAGAAATGATTTTTTTTTTGTTTAAAAGGTATTGTAACTACCTTTTAGGTATATAATTTGCATTGATTTATTTAGAGGTAATTGAAAGTTTTGTAGGGTTACACACTCCTAGTTTACTTCAGTTTTGGATAACAAGGTTTAAGTGTTTTTCTTAAAAGCCTCTATCAACAAGTTCCTTTTTATTCAATTCCTGTTTTTTTAATTTAACGTTACATATTCAATTCCTGTTTTTTTAATTTAACGTTACATATTCAATTCCTGTTTTTTTAATTTAACGTTACAGTTGTATAAACTTAGCTTCGGCTTTTCGATTACTCTCCGGCAATTTTTGTGTTTCTTGTAGTTGTTGTCCGGTTTTCCTAAGTTTCAGATATCTGATGAATATTCTATTTTCTCTTTAAAATTGTCATATCCCACTTTCTATTCCAATGGCTTATCGTATTTGCAGTGCTTATGCTTTTGCTGACATGACAGTTGAAGGGTTCGAATCCCGAATTAGGCACGGTTCACTCAGTGTTTCATCCAGGGGTGCCTACAGGGGGGGGGTCAACGACGCAGACTGCGTCGTTGAAATTTTAGGGGGGGGTTGATGTTTTTACTAAAATTTAATAATAACGGCTTATTTTGGCTAAAAAAACCCTTAACAAACTCTTATATTTTTTAAGTAATTGCCCCCCCCCCCCCCCCCCACACACACACACACCAAGAACAGAAATCTGGGGGTAATGGAGTCATCAAAAAAAGAAGACACCAGACCGGGATATGCCTTTTTTTTCTGCAACCGAAACTTTATATTTGGACGTTTGATACTCCAGGAATCTTCAAAACAAATAATAAATCGATGCTAACCCCAAGCTTGGATAGTCAAAACAGCAGCTGCATCGTCGGATGATGGTGAGAAAGTACATTGGAAACAATTCATATTTTGTCTTCTTTTTCTTTGTGAAGTGTGAAACAAATTTGAACACGTGTCCTTTGATCTGACTTGAAACTAATAAAAAGAGAAGAAAGAAGGGAACGCCAAAAGAATCTATATAAAAGAACGGGTCGTTCTTTTCACCTAAAACTTTTTAACTTTTTAGTACAGTTCGGAGAGCCGCGATAAATATTATCATGTAAGAATTTGGGCCAATTTTTAAATCCAGAAAATTTTGTGGTGGAATTTTGCTCCATTTTAGTGCAATTTTACTTTGATTTTTTACGGGGAAAATAACGCGATATTTGACGACCCCCCCCCCCCCCCTGATTTGGTGATATCGGCTAGAACCCCGCCCCTTAAACAAGTCACGTAATTTATGGACGCCCCCTTACTTGTTGAAGATTTCCCTTCTTCTAAACAAAATCGGACCATGCTGACATTAGATATCGTCATTTAGCCCGCAAAATGTTTGCAGAATTGCATTTTTTTGCATAATTAAACTCATTTATTTTTTATTCATTACATAGAACCATAGTTTTAATGCAATTAAGGCATCAAGCATTTAATACTCAAACACCATTAATATATGAAATGTGTGCACTAATCAATTGAATTATAAGTCTTAATAAGATGCTGGTTTATGAAAACGTGCTGGCCCCAGCTTTTATGAGAAAAGTTTAATGCAGCAAACGCTTACATTTAAAAATCATCATTATAAGGATTTTTTTTTAAATCTTACTAGATAGCAAAAGTTAACTATCCGATTAAAAAACATTCATTTTGTTTTTGTTTCAAGGATATGACAACAGAGCCTATATTTTTTGCATTTTGTCCATCCGTTGTAAACCGTCTTTTGTCCGTCCACCTCTATGTTTTAGTGCTTACAGAACTACTTGTTTATTATTAACAACATATAAAAACTAACTTAAAATATAAAATTCTAACAAAAACTTGTTTGGAATTTTTCTAATTTTTAAAAAGTTATTTAATAAAATAGGAATCGAAACGAAAATCTTTAACAATCATGAAAATGAGAATATTCTATTTTAAGAGGCCCAGCGTCGAAGAAAGCAATATTATGACTCTGACAATTATTTCCTACAAACATTCCTGCTATAGCATTTACAGCAGACATCATAGATGATAAATCTTTCGGATTTGTGTAACATTTCGATGAATAAATGACCTTCGGATAATATATCTGGCTTAGCATACATAATCAAGTCATTTTCCCGCCAATTTTTTTTTAAAATGATTGCTTTAGAAATAGAAACAGTAGGGAGATACTGGTCTTGCTTTGAATGTGTTGGTGATTGAATTCGAGTTTCACGGTAAGAACTTTGTTTAACATTTAACTGTAAAATTTTATCTTTTAATTTATAGTAACTGTTTTAAGTGAAACTATCGTAAACATTGCAAAATAATTATGTTTTTTTTGCATATATTGTCAAATGTGTTTGACTAGATAAAAAGCTAGGCCAAGAGAAACATTTTTATGCATTAGAAATTAAAAGCCGTTTTAGATTGCATTACATATCACCTTCCCAGCCATTTTTAATGATTTAAAAACTAAAATAATTAATTAAATTAATTTTTATCTAATTCCTTGGACACCTGATAGTTTTTACTGTAAAGAAAACTTATTTAAAGGAGAATTAAAAATAGCTTCTAATTCCTTTTATAAATTTCATTCAAAAATGTGATTCCCTCTTTCAGGTTTCTTGTACACAAGTAAACTAAAGATGTGGGTATAGGTTACTATGTAGGTTACTACTAGGTATTCCATTAATCCACATACAATCCAGAACGTGTTTTTTTTTTTGGGGGGGGGGGGGGGCGTAAGGTTTTGAGGGGGGGGGGGTGCGTCGTTAGCTCTGGGGGGTACGGCACCTCTGGTTTCATCCCTAAAATAGTTCGATAAAATGAGAACCAAACGTGCTTAAGAACTAAACTAGCAGAGTTGTGCGTATATATAAGAATGACCACTTAACTAGGGTAAGTAAGCTAAAAACGGGCACAGCAGGCCAACTTCCCCTTTCCGTCCGTGATTTATCATTTACACTCCAAATGGTACGCAGGAACCAACAACAGTCGAAGAACGCCAACAGGGACAACCCCGACCACGTTGTCCAACACTACAAAGTAAGCACCAATGGCAGAACACATCCTTTTTTTTTCATTAAGCACATCCATACTCTTTCCCCCAAATTTCAGAAAATTTCATTAAAAAATTGCGGCATTCATTGCATTACAACATTTGTCATTTATATTACTTGCAGAATGAGGCTGCCATTATTCATGAAACTTGCGGGTATGTATGAGTTGGAAGCGTTAGAACTTAAAACCATGTTTAAGCTGGCCAGTTCACTTATCAGAAAAGTATTCTTGCTCCGTGAATCGAACCACAAATCACTTTAAAAATGTAAATTACCCAATGGGAAAACAATTATTTAAATTTTAAATAATAATAGATATTCTAGCAACTTTGTTAATTTAATTAATGCATTTTTCTACGTAGGCGTATTGTTTAACAAGTTTTTTTTAATGTCTTTTCCCCAGATTTTAAATAATTGAATGCCTTTAAAAAGAAACTATTGCCTATTTTAAAAGTGCGCTGAACACCTCTCATTACAATACAGCCCCTG
>JAFNEN010005155.1:0-14719 GCA_019343175.1 Oedothorax gibbosus
TATGGACAATGTGACAGGTCGACGGGCGTTCCCCCCCCACACATTTTGGGGGAATTTTTTTTATCGTTTTAATTTGAAAAAACTTTTTCAGCATTTACGGTTGTAACTGGAAAGGTCAAGAAAAAAAGCATGCTGTATTAAAAAAAAAAAATAGTATGGGAAACTTTGAAATAGGTTTGGGGGGTTTTGAAATTTTTTCATCTTGCATAACCTTTAAAAAAAAAAAAAAAATTGGGAAGTTTTTTTAATTTTTTCGCCTTGGGGCCCCTTTTTAAATTTTGATAGGGGCAGATACGGCGGTAGTTTCGCCTCTGACAAAAATTTAAATTTTTTTCCGAGTTTTTGTTGAAAATTTTACAATGGTGATTCATTCTAAAAAAAATGGTTTCCCCATGCTTTTTTTAAATGAGCTTTAAAATTTTGCATTTTTTTTTTAAAAAAAATTTGATTATTTAAAAATTTTCCGAATTCCTTAAAAAATTTTTTCAATGTTTTAAAAATTTTTCGACGGAATTTTTTGATATCAGATTTGCCGAGCTTTTAAAAATTTGGGGGATATGAAAGGGGGGGGGGACAAAAACGGACAGACAGAGGGAGGGCTGAACGATTAAATACCTTCCACTTTCCTTTTTTTTTATAAAGTAGTGTGGAAGCAAAAAAACTAGTGAAAAAACCCCCTTACGACTTTTTTTATCAAAAAAAAAACAATACATTATAGGTAAAGATACCCCCTCAAAAGGTAATTCCAAAAAATTTTAAAAAACAAAAAAGTTTATGGAAGCTACCCCGTAGGGGGAACCGGGGGACATTGACCCCACTCGTTTTTTTTTTTTTTTGTTTTTTTTAAAAAAAACCCCCAATGAATGTGTAAATGAAAAAAATTTTTAATTTCAAAAAGTAGTACCCAATATATATTGTATTTTCTGAGTATAATGCAATAGTAGAAAAATTTTTAAATTATTTAAATTTTTTTTTGGGGGTCAGGGTTTTCCCCAATGCATGGGGAAAAATTTTAAACCCACCTTTTAGGGATACGGCCCCAAAACCCCCCAAAAAGTGGTCGATAACTTAAAAAAATTTAAAAAAACCCTTTTTCCAAAAAAACAAAAAAATTTTCAATTATAAATTTTTATAGATTTTTATAGATTTTCAGACAAAATTTTTAAATTTTTTTATTTAAAAAAAAAATGGGGTTTAAAAAAACGCTACTATTTTATAATAAAAAATTTTTTGGGGTTTTTTCCTTTAAAAGGGCATTTAAAAAAATTTTTCCCTCGATTTTTTCTGATTTTTAATTGTAAGCCTTTAAAAAAAAAATTTTCCCTTTTCCCTTTTCCAAAAAAAAACCCTTTACTTCTTTTAAAGGGCCCACCCAATTTTTTTGGGCCCCGTGATTTTTAAAAAAATTTACTTGGTTTTTTTTCTGTCTATTTTTGGGGTTTTTTTTTTACTTGGGTCTTTTTCCCCCCAAATTTGGGGTTTTTTGGGTTTTTTATCCCAGTTGCATTTTTTTTTTTTTAAATTAAAAAAACAAATTTTTTTTCCCCAAAAATTTTTACATTATCATTTTTATGCGTGTTTTTTAGCAATGAAAAAAAACTAAACAAAAACAAAAAAAAAAAAATCTTTTTTTAAAAAACCAAAAAAAATTAAAAAAAAATTTTCCCTTCCCCCCCCAAAAAAATTTTTTTTCAGTGAAAAAAAAAACTTTTTTTTTTTGGGCATAACTTAACAAATACGCAATGATTAAAGCTCGTTTTTTTTCACCATGTGAAAAAAGGGGGTTTGAAAGGAAAAAAGTGATCCCTTTTTTCCCCAACTCAAAAAATTTTTCCCCAATTTTTTAAAAAAAAAGGCCCCTTTGGGGTCATGTTTTCCGGGGGGGCCCAAATGTCCCTTTTTCCCCCCTAGGGTAGGGCTTTTTTTTAAAAAACCCCCTTTTATGCCCCCCCAAAACAGGTACTGGGGGAAATCTTTTCCCCAAAATTTGAGTCCAAAAATCTGGACTCTATATTGTAATACTGCCTTTTTTTTTTTTTCCTTTTTGAGAATAAGTGGCTTTTTTTTTTTTAAAAGGGTTTTTACTTTACGGGGAAAAAGCTTTTTTTTTTAAATTTTGGGGTTTTGGGTGTTTAAAACTGAAGATTTTTGTCCCCAAAAAATGATATTTTTTTGGCGTAAGAGAATTCTATTTTTTGAAAATTTAAAAAAAAATTTACAGGGGAAAGAAAAATGGGGATAAGCAAACTTTAAAAAAAGAAGATTTCCCCAAATAAAAAGTTTTTTCCTGAATTTAAAGTTATTTTAAAAATTTTAATTCCCCTTTTGCAGAACAGAAAAACGTAACTTTTCGCAAACATCAAGATTTTTTTACAAATTTTTTATTTTTCCCCCGATTCCAGAGTTGCAAAACTAAAAATTTGAAATTTAAAAAAAAAATTTAAAAAACCCTTCCCTAAAAACAAAAAAGTTTTTAAAAAATTTTAAAAGATTACGGGAAAAAAAAGGGGGTTTTTGGGAAAAAGGGCCAAAAAGAAAAATTTTTTCCAAAACCCGAGAAAAAAGGGGAAATTTTTTTCAAACCAAAATAAAAAAAGGGGGATTTTTTTCCCCCCTTTTTGGAACCCCCCCAAAGGGGGCCCCCCTTTTTTTTTGGCCCTTTTGGGAATTCCCCTTTTTTTGGGGAAATTTTTAAAATTTTTAAAAAAAATTTTAAAAAAAAAAAAAAAAACCTAGGGGGAATTTAAAAATTTTGGAAGAAAATTTTTTTTTAGTTTTTTTTTTAAAAATTTTTTTTATTTTTTTCGGGTTTTTTTTTTTTTTTTTTGTTGGGGTTTCCCAAAATTTTTAAAATTTGGGTTTAAATTTTTTATTAAATAAAATTTTAAAATATTTAATTTAAAATTTTATTTTATAAAATTAAAAATAAATAAAATTTATTTATTTATTATTTTTTTTAATTTTATTTTAAATATTTTATTTTATTTAATATAATATTAAAATTTAAAATTAAAAAATTATATTTGGGATGGGATTGGGAAAATGGGCCCTTTTAGTTAGGAAGGCATACTGGCCAAAACCCCCGGTTACCGGGGGGAAGGGGGTGAAATTTTCGGGTTTTAAACTGCCCCTGTTTTTTGGGGGGAGGGGGGCGTTTCCCCCGGGGGTATCGGCGGGGAAAATTTTTTTGTCAGAAAAGAGATTACCCTTTTTTTAAAAGGGGAGGGGGTTTTTTTTTTAAACGCTTTCGGGGGTTTTTTCGTAAAAAAATATGCTGATGTTTTTTTTAATAAAATAAATTTAAAGCTTATTTTAAAAAAAAGGTTTTTTTCTTTTTTAAAAAAAAAACCTACCCTAAAAAAATTGGGGGGGTTCCCCCGGGGTTTTAAAAAATTTTTCCCCCCCCAGAGACCTTTAAAGATGACGAAAAATCCCCCCGGGGCGCCAGAAAAATTTCCCCCGAGATGTCCCCGAAAAATTTCCCCCATGGGGGCCCCCCCCCCTGGCAGTGTTTCCCGGGTGTTTTTCCTTCCCCCGGGGACCAAAAATTTACGTGATCCCCTTTTTGAGCGCCCTTTTACCTAAAACTGGGTTGCGAGGGCCCCTGCCCGGGTCTTCAAGGGTTTCCCAAAAAGGGAAACCCCCCGGGTTTTTAGGCGATTTTAAAAAAGGAGCCGAAGGGAAAAAACCCAAAAATGCCCATGATTTTGGACAAGGACACAAGCTAAGTTTAATTTTAGTTATAAAAATTTTAACAATAATCAAAATTTAAAAATTTTAATAGAAAATTTTTTTTGAGTTTTTTATTTTGTTTTGAAATTGTTTTTTTTTTAAAAATTAAAATTTTTGGGGGAAAAAAAAATTAAAAAATTTAAAATTTAATCCCCAAAAATTTTAAAATTTTTTTAAATAATGATTTTAATGAAAATCAGTATTCAATTTTTTTTCTAAAATTTTCCCCTTTTTGAAAATTTAAAAACATTGGGTTTTTTGCGGGAAAGCCATTTTTTTAGGTTAATCCCGAGCAGAAAAAAAAAATTGTTTTACAAAACCCTTTTTTTTTTTTTTTGATGGCTTTTTTTGACGATTTTTTTTTTTTGCTTGTTTTTTTGGGTTTGGGGTTTTTTTAAGGGGGCTTAAATCCCCTTTTTTTTGTTTATTTTTTTTTAAAAAGACAAAATGGGGAAATCGAAAGAAAAATTTAATTCGCCCCTTTTTTTTTTTGGAAAAAATCGGGGAAAAATTTTTTTAAAAATTTTTTAAACCCCTAGGGGGTTTTTTAAAAAATTTTTTGTTTTAAAAAATTTTAAAATTTTTTTCCTTTTTTTATTTTGTTTCTGGGGGTTTAAAAAACTAATTTTGAAAAAAAATTTTTTAAACCCCCTAGGGGGTTTTTAAAAAAAAAGTTGATAAAAAAATTTTTAAGTACCCCCTTTTCATTTTTTTCTTTTGGGAGATCTAAAAAAATGTGAGGAATTTTTTAAACCCCCTAGGTTGGGTTTCCACAAAATTTTTAAATTTATAAAAATTTTTAAAGTATCCTTTTAGTAAAAAAAATTTTAAAAATTAAAAAATTTTTTAGATAAAGGGGTTTTAAATTTTTTATTGAAAAAGGTTTTTTGCTTAAAGGGCAAAAAAGGAAAAAAAACCCCTTTTTTTTTGGGATTTTGGGGCAGCACCTGAGTCAGATAGAAAATTTTCTCGACAGGTGCAACACATGAGAAAATTTAGTCGCTAGTTGGTTTCCCCCAAATTTTTTTTTTTTATAAAAACATCTTTTTTACTTTTTTGCCCCTTTATATTGTAGAATTTTTTTTAAACCCCTTTTTTATTTTTTTAAAAGGTTTTTTAAAAATGGTTATTTTTTTTAAATTTTTTTTTAATTTTGGACTTCCCCTTTATTAATTTAATTTTAAAATTAAATTTTAAATATTTTTTTTTAATTTATTTTTTGAAAAATAGAAATGTTTTTTTAAAAAGGGTTTTGGAAAAAAATTCATGGAGAAATTACTCGAAATTTTAAATTTTTGGGTTTAAAAAGGTTTTTATTAAATTTGAGTATAGGTTTTTTTTAAGGAAAAAAGCCCCTTGAGTATGGGGAAAAAATTTCCCCCGGTTTTTGTAAGGGTTATTATAAAAATAACACCTGACATAAAAAAATCAGTTTGGTTTTTATGATTGTCATTTTTATTTCAAATGCATTTAAATTTTTTTTACATTTTTTACTTTTTTAAAACAAAAATTTTTGTTTTAAATTTTTTAAATTTTTTTGGGGAAAAATTTAAAGGGAAAAATTTTTAGAAAAATTTTCACAGTGGAAAAAAAAAAAACCCCAAAGGAAATTTTTTTTTTCATTATGAAGAAATTTAGATTATTATTATTTAATTTTTTTTTTAAGGGGTTTATTTTTTTTTTTTGAAAGCAAGTCATTTTTTTGGGGGAGAAGGGCTAGTGAGTTCTAATTTTTAAAATTTTTTTTTTTTAATTTTAAAACAGTTAGTCCCAAAATTTTTTAAAAAAGCGTATTTGGGGAAAGGGGGGGGAAAACGCCCCCTTTTGAAAAGTAGGGGAGGAAATCGGGGGAAGAGGTTTTTCCCCCCCCAAAATAAAGTTTTTCCCGGGGGGAAAAAAAAAATTTTAAATTTTTTTTAAAAAAAAATTTTAAAAAAAAGGGGGAGGTTCGCATAAAAAAGGAGGGGTTTTCCCCCAAAACCGGGAACAGCTTGTCCAAAAAGCCGAAAAAGCAAAAGGTTTTTTGGCCGGGGGGGGAGAAACAGCAAAAAAGAGGTTTCCCCTTTTTAAGAGAAAGTTTTGGGGAAAAACAAAAAATGCAATTTTTTGGCTGAGTTGCCCCGCCGCCCAGAGAGCCCGGGGAAAAAACCCCCGGCCAAAAAAAAACCGTTTGGGACAGATCACGCCAAAGGTTTTTTTGAGAAGAAAGACGGGGTGGGGCTTTTTTTTGGGGGAAAAAAGAAAGGGCCCTGCCCAGATTCCCCAGTGCCCAGGGGGGAAAAGGGTGGGGGGACCTACTCCCTTTTCATGCCCTGAAATTTTTAAAAAGGGGGCGAGAAAATCTGTCGAAAATGCAAACGACTTCGATTACGTCAAAGAGCTAATTTTGAAAAAATACAAGCTGTCAGCAGAAAAGCTCAAGACCTTATTTTACAGACATCAAAAAGATCCAGAACAAACTTGGCGTAGCTATGCCCATGAACTGAGTTGTTATTTTAAAGAGTGGATTTCCGAACTCAAAGTCACCACGTTTGAAGACCTGGTGGACCTGCTCATCGCGGAGCGAATAAAATTGAGGGCTCCCGAAGATGTCAAGGAACATTTCTTTGGAGAATGGCTTGAGATGAACAAGCCAGAAGATACCGCCGACAAATTCGACGGGTACGAAAGCTTAAAGGAAAGCCTGAAGAAGAAAAACCACAATAAGAATGGTTCGAAACAAAGCGAAGGTCGTACAAACCACAATGACAATAGGTTGAGAGTTCCAGATAACCGTGGAAGATTCAACGAGAACCGTGGAAGATTCAACGAGAACCGTGAAAGATTCAACGAGAACCGTGGAAGATTCAACGACAACCGCGCCGGATTCGCAGAAAACCGTTCAAGATATGGCGACAGACGCCCACAGAGAGACACTCCCAGTCAAGGAGGCTCAAAAACATCACAAGCTGAACCTGACGGTAGAGGGACCATGCCTACCCAAAACAAGAGTTCTGGACAGAAAAATCTCCGCTGCTTCGAGTGCAACTCGCCAGAGCATTTAAGAAACGCGTGCCCCGAAGTATTGAACAGAAACGATCAAGTCAGGTCTCCAGACGCACGAACTGTTCACGTCGTTGAAGAAGAACGAGCTGAACCATACCCAGACGTCGATCTGCAGAAATTCACAAGGAAGATCAAATTGGGAAACACTACAGTTGAAGCCCTATTAGACACGGGAAGTGTCCGAAACATAATGCGTTTCGATGTTTTTAGGAGAATGAAGCCCAAACCAAACCTTTTTAAAGAAACAACGGTGCTGACTGGTCTTGGCCAGGGCCAGGTCGAAACACTTGGATCTTTCCGACACGTCGTGGAGGTTGACGGACACATTTGCCGTCTAGACTTCCAAGTTGTCCCCAGTGCGGCTCTCAAGTTTGAGGCCATCATTGGGTCGGCGTTCCTTGCCCATGCTCCATGTCCTTTCCATGAAAAAAAGAAACAACCGACATCGGAGTCACCCGAATGGATTTTCCATATCTCAGAGAAATCAGCACATGATGAGCTTGAGCTGGGACACATCCAGAACAAAGTGCATGGCCAGCGCGTTGCAGACTTGGTGTCGTCTTATCAACCAAGGAAGACCAAAACTGTCGATGTCTCAATGAAAATTGTCCTTCAAGACGAGTTGCCAATTTATCAAAGAGCCGTAGACTCTCATTTCCAGAGAGACAAGATGTCAACAAACAGATTGACGAATGGATGAAAGATGGAATTGTTCGTCCAAGTTCCTCAGACTATGCAAGTCCCATAGTTCTGGTCAAGAAGAAAGACCAAACAACAAGGCTCTGCGTGGACTATCGACAACTGAACCGGAAGTTGATCAAGGATAGGTTCCCACTACCATTGATTGAAGACGTCTTGGATCAACTACAGGACGCCAAGGTCTTCACTACTTTAGACTTGAAAAATGGATTTTTTCACGTTCCAGTTGAAGAGAGCAGTCGGAAGTACACTTCATTCATCGTTCCGGATGGACAATACGAATTTCTTAAAGTACCTTTCGGCTTAAGCACAAGTCCAAGTGTCTTCCAGAGATATGTCAACAACATATTTAGAGACCTAATGCAAAAAGGAGTCGTCATTCTCTACATGGACGATCTTATCATCCCTTCGAAAGATGAAGAAGAAGGTCTCGATAAACTGAAAATGGTTCTACAACAAGCATCGGAGTACGGACTGGAAATAAAAATAAAGAAATGCCAGTTTTTGAAGCGATCTGTAGAATTTCTTGGCCACATCGTTGAAGATGGAACAGTTCGACCATCAAGTGAGAAGACTCGGGCTGTACAGAGGTTTCCATGCCCGACAAATGTGAAGCAAGTACAGAGTTTTCTTGGCCTGACAGGGTATTTCCGGAAGTTCATCCAAGGCTACTCAAAGATCGCAAAACCACTCAGTGATCTCCTTCGGAAAAACTGTCCGTTCGTCTTTGGAAATGAACAGAAAGAAGCCTATCAAAGCCCCAAAAATCTACTGGTCACCAGCCCTGTTCTGCATCTCTTCAAACCTGGTCGGAAAACCGAATTACACACAGACGCAAGTAAAGACGGATTTGGAGCCATACTTTTCCAAGAATCCGATGATGGGCAACTACACCCAGTCCACTACATGTCTAAGAAGACGAATCCAGCTGAAGAAAAGTACTCCAGCTATGAATTAGAGGTGCTCGCTGTGGTAGAAGCCTTGAAGAAGTTACGTGTTTACCTCATGGAAAACAAGTTCAAGGTTGTAACAGACTGTTCTGCTTTTCAAAAGACCATGGACAAGAAAGACATCATCACAAGGATTGCAAGATGGGCTTTACTCTTAGAAGAGTTTGACTATGAAATTGTCCATAGGCCAGGTCAACGAATGCAGCATGTTGATGCCCTAAGTCGGAATCCGGTGATGATCATCGACGAAGAGACCACAACAGCAAGAATAAGAATGGCTCAAGGAAAAGACGACCACATTACCACTTTAAAGTCCTTATTGCAAGAAGGCGAAGATCAGGAATTTTTCATGAAGAATAGAATCTTGTACAAGTATGAGAATGGTTGTGAATTAATTGTGGTACCAGAAGGAATACAAGCAGAAATAATCAATACAGCCCACGAAAAAGGAAATTTTGCAGCGGCAAAAACCGAAGATATCGTAAAAAGAGAATTCTACATTCCGAAATTGCACTCAAAAGTTGAGAATGCAATAGCACACTGCATACCGTGCATACTTGCAAATAGAAAGTCTGGGAAGAAAGAGGGAACGTTACACCCAATCCCTAAAGAAGACACACCTCTACACACTTACCATGTAGACTTCATCGGGACAATGCCCTCGACAAACAAGAACTACCAACATATCCTGACCATCGTTGATGCATTTACAAAGTTCGTGTGGCTTTACCCTACAAAATCTGTGTCGGCAAAAGATGCATTGGATAAAATAAGTCTCCAGCAGCAGACGTTCGGAAACCCTGCCCGAATAATCACCGACAGAGGAGCTGCATTCACATCGAATAGCTTCAAGGAGTATTGTGAAAAGGAAGGAATCCAACACCTGCAAATCGCAACCGGTGTACCTCGTGGGAATGGTCAAGTAGAAAGAGTTCACAGAACACTAATACCAGTTCTAACCAAGCTGACTCTCGACGACCCCACCAAATGGTATAAGCATGTGCCAGAAACCCAAGCAATTTTGAATGACATAAGTTGCAGAAGTACACAATTTACCCCGTTCGAACTTCTGACAGGTGTAAAAATGCGAAATACTAAAAACCTTGCTATACAAGAAATTATTATCGAAGAGATGTTCAATGAATACAATGACCAAAGAAATCGGCTTAGACAAGAAGCAGCAAAGAACATTGTCAAACTACAAGAGGAAAACAAGAAGCAATACAATAAAAAGTGCAAGAGAGCCACTGAGTACAAAAAAGGTGACATTGTTGCTATCCAAAGAACTCAATTTGGTACCGGACTCAAACTTCGGCCCAAATTTTTTGGCCCATATGAAGTTACCAAAGCTAACGGCAATGACAGATACGAAGTATCTAAAATAGGAAATCATGCAGGCCCAAATCAAACAACTACCGCTGCAGATTTAATGAAACCTTTTGGATAGTTAACTAGTTTTTTTCTCTAGTTGTCATTTTTTTTCCCCCTCAAAAATTATTGTTATTCTTTTTCATGCAGTCAATTAGAAATTTTCTTTCCATTTTTTGACTCATTGAATTTCCAAGTATTTTTGTATTGTGTTTAAATGTGTTTTATTTCAGAGACTAAATTTGTTGGACTCAAGATATTTTAGACTTTTGAACATTATATTTTTGATGGAAGACATTAAGAAGATGAAGCGTAAAATGCTTATTGTAACTTTAGTTATTTTGTTTTCATGTGCTCTATTTTAAATCATTTGTATTTTCATGTCAGCCATTATAATATGTTATAAATTGTGAAAAGCCTCGCTGAGGACAGCGAAATGTCAGGTCGGCCGAGTTGTGGGATGGGATTGGAATATAGGCCAGTTCAGTTAGGAATGGCATACTGGCCACACGTCCCTGGCTTACCTGGGCATGGCGTGATTATCAGGTAATCTGCACCTGATTGGTTGGGCGCAGGTGACGCTTTCCCAGGGGATATCGGCAGACATTTTGTTGTCAGAAAGAGATTACATTTGTAGAGGTGAGGAGGTTTTTTTTGAAGCGCTCTTCGGAGCTTTACGTGAATAATATGCTGATGTTATGTTTTAATAAAATAAATTAATGCTCTATTTTAAAACAAAGGTTTATTTCATTTAACAAGAAAGCCTCACCCTACAAAATTGGGGGATTCGCCCGGGATAAAAAATTTCCCCCCTAGAGACACTTGTACGATGACGAGAAATCACCCTAGACGCCAGTAATTCCTCCTGAGATGTCAGTAATTGACCGCATGACGCGCGGTGTCCGGCAGCTGTCACGGGCCTGATGTCCTTCGCCCGAGACCGACGTTGACGTGATCCCCTCTTCTTGAGCGTCCCTTCACCTGAGCTGGGTTGCGAGGACCGTCGCCATGGATCTTCAACGGTTACCATGGGCCATCGCCGGTTGCTAGGCGATCCTTCAACAGGAGCCGAACGGAAACCAAAAGTGCCACACTGATGTCGGACAAGGACACAAGCTAAGCTTTAACTTTTAGTTATAATATTTGAACAATAATCAGACTCTATAGTATTAATAGATAATTTTTTCGAGTTATGATTTTGTCTGAAATTGTCTACAAATTAATTTCTGGAAAAAATTAAATTAAATTAACTGCCCAATTATAAATTTTTTGAAATAATGATATTTTAATGAATATCAGTATTCAAGTTGTTCTCATTTCCGCGTGTAGAAAAGTTAATCATTGTGTTTCGCGAATGCCATATTTCAGGTATAATCCCGTAGCAGAATAAAATATTGTTATACAACCTTGTGTTTTTTTTCTTTTGATGGCATTCGTGACGAGTTTTTTTGGCTTGCTTGTATTTTGTTTGTTTTTAAAGAACGTTAAATACTTTTGTTTGTTTATTTTTTGAGAAGACAAGATAGAAAGTCGAATGCAAATTGAATTCGCACTGTTTTATTTGGAAAAAATCAGAATAACTTTGTAAGAATTTTTAACCGTAGGTGGTTAAAGAATTATTTGATACAAATTAAATGTATCCAGTTTTCAGTTAGTTTCTGTTGGTAGAACTAATTGTGTAAGAAAATTTTTTAACCGTAGGTGGTTAAAGAATAAGTTGATACAAATTAAATGTATCCCGTTATCAGTTAGTTTCTGTTGGTAGATCTAACTAAGTGTGAGGAATATTTTTAACCGTAGGTGGTTACACAATATTAATTGATACAAATTAAATGTATCCTGTTAGTAAGAATATTAATTACTGATTTTTTAGATAACGGTTAAAGTTATTATTGTAAGGTATATTGCTTAGGTCTATATAGGAAAATATAGCTATTTTTTCGGGTATTGGTGCAGCACCTGAGCTCAGATAGAAAATTTGCTCGACAGGTGCAACACATGAGCAATTCAGTCGCTAGTTGGTTAGCGAAGTATTTATGTTTATGTAAACATCTTTTTCACGTTATTGTCATTTATATTGTAGAATATTTTATGAACTTAGTTATTTTGTTAGGTCTTATAACAATGGTTATTATTCTGAATTTACTTATTAATATGGACTTGCTTCATTAATTAATGTCATTGAATTAACTATTTTGTTAATTGAGTTCTGTAGATAGAAATGTTTGTTAATTGGGTTCTGGAGAAGAACTTCATGGAGAAATTTACTCAAAGTTAATTTTGGGATTAAATGGTTTTTATTAATTAGAGTATATGGTCTTTTTAATTTGAATGCACCTTGAGTATAGGAAAAATTCCCAGTTGTTAGATAAGGGTTATTATAAAAATAACACCTGAGCATAATAAATCAGTTGGATTGTACTGATTGTCATTGTATTGCATATGCATAATTTTATTTCACATATGTACTTTATTATCGATATTATTTGTATAATTATTTCAATTAATGAGTCAATTAAGGAAACTAAGTACCAGTAGAGTACACTAGTAGGTTTAAAAGATAACCTAAAGGACATTCTTGTTCATTATGAAGAACTGTAGTATTATTATTATTAATTTTTTCTAAGGTCATCATTTTTTGTGAAAGCTAAGTCATTTTTGTGAGAGCTAAGGGCTAGTGAGTTCTAAGTTAAAAGTTTTTTTTAAGTAAATCAGTTAGTACCAAATTTTAAAAATGACGTATTTGGCAAAGGGTAAGAAAGCGCAGTTACTGAACGTATGCGAGGAACTCGGAGAAGAGGTTCCCCCTAATAGTAAAGTTCCCGACATCAAACAAATAATTTTGAATAGTAAAAATTATAACGAGGAGGAGGTTCGCATAATCCTGGACAGGATTATCGAAGAAAGCCGGGAACAGCTTGTCCAAGAAGCCGAAATGCAACGTTTGAAGGCCGAGGCCGAGAAACAGCAAATAGAGGCTGCACTCGAACGAGAACGTTTGGAAGTTCAAAGAATGCAATTGCAGGCTGCAGTTGCCGCGCCGCCTAGAGAGCCGAAGAAGCCCGGCATAGAATACCGTTGGCACAGATCACGCCTAGGTTCGATGAGAAGAAAGACGAGATGGGTCTTTTTCTGGTAAACTTCGAAAGACGTGCCGAGATGGCCCGAGTGCCGAGGGAGGAATGGGTGGTCTACCTACTCCATGTCATGCCTCCTGAAATTTCTAATATGCTGGCGAGAGAATCTGTCGAAAATGCAAACGACTTCGATTACGTCAAAGAGCTAATTTTGAAAAAATACAAGCTGTCAGCAGAAAAGCTCAAGACCTTATTTTACAGACATCAAAAAGATCCAGAACAAACTTGGCGTAGCTATGCCCATGAACTGAGTTGTTATTTTAAAGAGTGGATTTCCGAACTCAAAGTCACCACGTTTGAAGACCTGGTGGACCTGCTCATCGCGGAGCGAATAAAATTGAGGGCTCCCGAAGATGTCAAGGAACATTTCTTTGGAGAATGGCTTGAGATGAACAAGCCAGAAGATACCGCCGACAAATTCGACGGGTACGAAAGCTTAAAGGAAAGCCTGAAGAAGAAAAACCACAATAAGAATGGTTCGAAACAAAGCGAAGGTCGTACAAACCACAATGACAATAGGTTGAGAGTTCCAGATAACCGTGGAAGATTCAACGAGAACCGTGGAAGATTCAACGAGAAAACCCTGAAAGATTCAACGAGAACCGTGGAAGATTCAACGACAACCGCGCCGGATTCGCAGAAAACCGTTCAAGATATGGCGACAGACGCCCACAGAGAGACACTCCCAGTCAAGGAGGCTCAAAAACATCACAAGCTGAACCTGACGGTAGAGGGACCATGCCTACCCAAAACAAGAGTTCTGGACAGAAAAATCTCCGCTGCTTCGAGTGCAACTCGCCAGAGCATTTAAGAAACGCGTGCCCCGAAGTATTGAACAGAAACGATCAAGTCAGGTCTCCAGACGCACGAACTGTTCACGTCGTTGAAGAAGAACGAGCTGAAAACCATACCCAGACGTCGATCTGCAGAAATTCACAAGGAAGATCAAATTGGGAAACACTACAGTTGAAGCCCTATTAGACACGGGAAGTGTCCGAAACATAATGCGTTTCGATGTTTTTAGGAGAATGAAGCCCAAACCCAAACCTTTTTAAAGAAACAACGGTGCTGACTGGTCTTGGCCAGGGCCAGGTCGAAACACTTGGATCTTTCCGACACGTCGTGGAGGTTGACGGACACATTTGCCGTCTAGACTTCCAAGTTGTCACAGTGCGGCTCTCAAGTGTTGAGGGCCATCATTGTTCGGCGTCCTTGCCATGCTCCATGTCCTTTCCATGAAAAAAGACACAACCGACCTCGGGAGTCACCCGAATGGATTTTCCATATCTCAGAGAAATCAGCACATGATGAGCTTGAGCTGGGGACACATCCAGAACAAAAGTGCATGGCCAGCGCGGTTGCAGACTTGGTGTCGTCTTATCAACCAGGAAGACAAAATGTCGATGTTCTCAATGAAAATTGTCTTCAAGACGAGTTGCCAATTTATTAAAGAGCCGTAGACTCTCATTCCAGAGGACAAGATGTCAACAAACAGATTGACGAATGGATGAAAGATGGATTGTTCGTCCAAGTTCCTCAGACTTGCAAGTCCATAGTTCTGGTCAAGAGAAAAGACCAAACAACAAGGCTCTGCGTGGTACTATCGACAACTGAACCGGGAAGTTGATCAAGGATAGGTCCACTACATTGATTGAAGACGTACTTGGATCAACTACAGGCGCCCAAGTCTATCCCTCTTGAGACTGAAAATGGTTTTTTCACGTTCCGTGAAGAGAGCGGCGGAAGTACACTTCATTCATCGTCCGGATGGACAATACGAATTTCTTA